>APFE030380631.1:0-69521 GCA_000404065.3 Pinus taeda | reverse complement strand
GTGTCTTCAAGGGATATTGGAAGTTCATACTTTAGGAGAACTCCAAAGCAAAGTGTTTTTCAAGTTGTGTCACTGGTCACAGGTCCGTAAATGTGTCCTCCAGTGTGTGACAGCGGGGGTAACAAGGACGGTGACCAACGGTGACAAATTACTGCGTAACACCATCTTTTTTGCCAAACCTTATTTAATCAAAATTTATGTGTAATAATATAGAATATCCATACTAACTATACCACAATTTTATTTAGTTTTTAGTTTTTAATATGCCAATTTTCTTTTTCCAAATTTCACAATGTCAATGTCAAAATAATATATGACAACACTTTATGTCAATCGATAAGGAGTTTTTTCCGGAGGTTTTTTTCCTAGCTCTAACTCAATGTTATGCTCCACTTTCTCTAGCTCTACTCAATGCTATGGTCCACTGCATGTTTAGGTGGAAGTGCTTTCGATAGCTCACCAGGGCTACCGGGCATCAAATCTGCATATTCATCCAATACATCGAAAATCTCAGTTGGAACACACGTCCCCACTCCATCATCGCTAACAACTCCCCTGATGAGTGTCACATATGTCTCCACATCTGACTCCCGCATTGTTTTCTTCAAGCTTAGTGTAGAAACATGTTGCCCGTTAACTTCCTTCCTTTGCTTATGAGTAGGCAAAGTTCAAGTTCGTGAGTGTCCAATCAACATAACCTCATTGCAAAACAGGACAATACTCACCTTATTTCCTTTCAAAAAATATTGCCCCAATATCATGTCAAAGTCGTTCATCTCCATCACCGTGAAGTCCAATCAACCCTGCCAGTCTCCACTTTGATTGGCACTTCATCTGTCAATCCCAACATTGTAGCCCTCGAGTTCACTACCTTGACTTCCACATTATATAGAACCATCTGCAACCCAACTTATTTTTCCAATATTGTCGTCATGAAGCTGTGTGTGGCACCCGTGTCCACCAATGCTTGGATATTTTTTCCCTAAACTTCCAAGTCAAGAAACCCAAAACTATGTATCCAAGATTTCTTTTCCAAAGTTTGAGACTGCATACATACTTGGTCTTTGCATCTTGTTTTCAAAAAAACTTTGATACCATCTGTCACGAACCTAATTTTTTTCTTGAATTGAGCATCGTGCAACACTGGCTAAATTCTTCAACACATTAATTTCTCTACCATTTTCTGGACTACGCATATAACATTCATCTTTCATCTTTTTACTCAGTTTAAGTGCAGAATAACTTAAACGACATTCGCAGCAATTACAAATGCACAAGACACATTTTTTATAAATATAAAATATGTAATAATGTTGGAGATTTTACAATATCCCAAGAGATAAAACTAGACCAATTTATAAGTTTCAATACAAAGTGGGTGAGCTGCTCGATCAGACAACCCGCAACACGACCCGACCGCAACTCGTTGCTCCAACTCGTTTCTACTCGGCGCTCTCGTCGCAAACACCGCAGGTCCGAGCTGTCAGCACTGTCGTGGTCTACCCATCATGCCCAAACCCGCAGACTACCCTCTCGTGCCCAAACCCACAAACTCCCCTCTCGACACCCCTACTCTATTTTGCGCTATGGAAAACTCACGTGCAGCCTCGCCCAAGTGCGCCCGCACTACCGTGTCTCTGGACCTAGACTTGGCATCGGGTCGACCCGCCCGCTGCAGTCACCCACGCCCAGACCTCTGCATTGTTTCGTGTTAACTACACCCAACCCGCGGTCTCATCACATTTGGCTCGGCTCCCTCTCTCCGGTAACTCGAATGATTATGTAATTCTGCAGTTCGGTTGTTCGATGGTTCATTTGGTTCTCGCCCTTTTTATATGTGAGCTTGGACATGGGGAGGGGACTTGGCTTAGTCCAGTCAACCCGTCCTCACTCCAACTCCACAAATTCAACACGTCCTCACTCCAACTCCACAAATTCAACACATTGGCTAGCTCGTCGGCTTTGGTGGTGCACCCAGCTCGTTGCCCTCCACTCGTCCGCCTATAAACCAAAATGTCTCATGCACCCAACACTTAGTCCTTTTTAGTGTTCGCGCCCCTCAACTCATTGGTTAAGTGTGTTCGCTCCGGCTTGTCGGTTAAACACATCTCCACGGCTCGTCAATTATATGCGTGCCCGCCCAGCATGTCGATTAAACGCTCCCCAATGACTTGTTCGCCAAATAGTCGGTTAAACATGCCTGGTGTGGGCGCACGACATGCCCAAGTGAGACGATGACTTGAGTTCCTGACACATGGGCATCTAAGTTGTCAAAGTCACCCAGGAATCACACTCAACCTAGGCAGCACCAACCCTTAGTTGACTAGATTTTTAAGCATGTCTCCTCCCCTAGCACGGGGCACAACTACCCCCATGAGGTTTGACCTTGGGTTGCCTTGCTAACAAGGCTCATCTTCAACCAGTTGTGCCATTGAGACTTGAATATATATATACACACACTTTTAATTACTTTTTTTTTTTTTAAATTGATTTAAAATATATTATCAAATGAATTGAATATTTATTTATAATTGAAAGTGAGAGTAAAATTTTCATATTTATAATGTTTTAATTAAAAGTATTTCCTTTTGTTTAATGATATGGTTGAATAATTTAATTTAGAAAAATTTTATTTTAAAATTAAATTAAATATATTGAAGATCCAGCACCAAAAAATTATACATTTCCCGATTGTTACTTGTATTTAAAATGCTCCCCTTAAGTTGTAGTATATTTAAACCAATCTCTCACTTCTACTATAAAATCATGGATTTCATCATCTTTACCATGGTTAATGAGCCTTTGGACCTATTATTAGGGCTTGCCTTGGGAGCGACTATAGTTTTCAGTTTTCGGTGAAATCAGATTTCATTATCTTTATCATGGTTAATAAGCCTTGGGACCTATTATTGGGGCTTGCCTTGGCAGGGATTATTAGGGCTTGCCTTGGCAGGGACTATAGTTTTCTGTTTTCGGAGAAAAGTCGCAGTGCATTGCTCTTAATTTAATTGGTACACGATTTATATCCAAATTTTAGCCACGGACATGTTTAGTTAAATTCACTTTAAGACTTATATAAAATTAAATAATAAATAAATATTAAATTTCGAATTCGAATTCAATTGTACACCGATCAATTTAAGCCACGAAATTAGTACTTCCTTTTACTAACAGAAGTAACCCCCTTTTCAACACATATCAAAGTTTAAAATAAATATTATATTTATTTAATTTTCATTAAAACTAAATTCCTATTGATATGTATTAAATTTCAATTTTTTATTTATTAAATTTCAATCTTTTATATCACAACGTGATTTAAACTGCGATTTTGTCAATATTACATAATTGTTTAAAAGAATTATTTCCATTTATTATTATATAGGCTCTAATAAAACATTTGACCAATTATGATCATACTAATAATTTTGAAGCTTGAATACCGAATAACGTATAAATAGATTCCTTATTCATTGCAATTTTTATGTTATTAAAGTATTTGAGTGATTATTGATCCCTAACACTTTATTGTTAGACATATTTATTGTAGTCATTTAAATATACGTAATTATTGTAGTCATTCAAATAGATGTCTTATTCATTGCAGCGATTTGATGATTTTTCTGTTATTAGAGTATTTGAGCTCTTATCGATCCCAACACCTCATTGTTTGACATATTTATTGTAGTCATTCAAATAGATGCCCTATTCATTGCAGCGATTTGATGATTTTTTTGTTATTAGAGTATTTGAGCTCTTATTGATCCCAACACCTCATTGTTTGACATATTTATTGTCATCATTCAAATAGATGCCCTATTCATTGCAGCGATTTGATTATTTTTCTGTTATTAGAGTATTTGAACTCTTATCGATCCCAACACCTCATTGTTTTACTAGCGCTTGGGCATCTCCCCTCACTTCTTCTTTTCCATCTTACTACCACCTCGCCACCTCTTCTCACTTCTTCCTTTGGTTGTGCATGTTATTGCAACTAATTCATGCCATTAATTTCCATATATCTCTTGTTACCTCCTCAAGAATTAACTGCTCATTTCTACTTTCTCAAGAATTCAATGACTTCAATCCTAGACTCCAAGAATTTGGTGACTTCAATCTGAGACTTAACTATGCTATGGATTTTGGCGGTGATTCTACAAGGACTAACAAGAATTTCTTTTAACTACGTTGTAGATCTTGGTTACTCTCCTATAAGGAATAAATTGTTAAATATTGAAAAAATGTGGAGCAGCAGTGTTCTTCTCAATATTCTCAAACAGTGAAGCAGACTACATAGCAGACATCAACAATAAAGTACTTAACTAGAACTCAATTGTAATTCAACCAAACTCGTCTAAACTCAAATAGACTACAACACTTGGATTAACACCTAGGAGGTGGTTGGAATAGAGATTCCTTGAACTGGTTCACGTAGAAATATCATCTAAGAGTTCACTCATGTTGCATACTTTTTATGTTGAAGTGTTGAAAAGTGTGCAACAAGAAATGTTAAATTTAGAAAGTGCTAAAAATAGAACTGCTAAAAATAGCACTTCTAAAAATAGCATTTTGGCCAATGAGCATTTTGGCCACTTTGGGTGAGAGGTGAAACTGCCAAAAATAGCATCTTCTAAAAATAGCATTTCTGGGTCGCTTCCTATTTATAGCAGTCCCTAGTCTATCTATAGGAAGTAAATTCGAATTTGGTCTTACCAGTAGTTTGGAATATTAATTAATTAATTCTCCATGAGTTAATTAGTTAAGGAAAAACAAACTTGAAATCTTTGTGAGAACATGCAATTATTTCTCCATGCATTGGGGAATGTGTCCTTGATTTTCTCCACTGATTGAGGAATTAAGAATGAGTTCTATATTGAGAGAATAGTTGACTTAGTTTAACTTAGTCAAGTTTAGTCAGATTAATTTAACAAGTTGTTAAATTAATGAAATACAGTTTGTTGATGCTTGCATGCATGTGACAACTATTATTTTCAGATAACTTGTATTCACTCATGGATAACTTATGCATGTCAGTTCAGACAAAGACTCAGTTGAGATAAAAGAAGGGACTATGTACTATCATTTGGATGAATATTTTTCCTATAAAGGAAGCTCATCCATGATGAGGATTTATCTCCTTCGGGTTTGTGCAATTAGATCAGAAGTTAGTGAGTGTGTGAAGAGGCCAATTCACACAGGTGGCAGCACTGGACCCCAAGGAAACTGCACAAGGAAATAAGAGGCTTGGAGGGCAGAGGATAAGGTTTATGAGAAGCCTTTGATTGTCTATGAGCAGCAGAGGGATTGTACTAAGCGCCGGATAGCTCCCGAGCTAAGGCTTTGTGTAATCCAGATTATATTTCCACTTGTATGATAATACAGAGATGAGGTTTTAGGCGGGTGCTTTCCCCCGTAAATTCTTCTATGTTATGTGTGTTTGACTCTTTCCTATCAATTATAAGTGTTCTTATTGATGTTGCTCATGGTTGATTAAGCTTCCACTAAATTGTTTGTAAAAGTAGATCAAGTGTTTTGCTTTAGTACATTGCATTACCAGGTGATCTACATGTAGGAAATTTCTACATGGTATTAGAGCTAGCTGATTGGTAGAAAAAGTTATACATGGTATCAGAGCTAGCTAATTTGTAAAAGAATTCTACAAAATTCTACATGGTATCGGAGCACAAGTGATCAAGGAGAGAATAGTATATTGAGAGGAGATTTCAAAGTTTTGAGTTTTGGGCCGAGAGTTTGCAGAGCAGATATGAAAATGTCTATACAAAATTTTCAGAAATAAATAGTAGATTTGGATTCCTTGTGAAAAAATACCCAAAATCAAACAAAAAAAAATCGGTTGAATCGAAGTTCAAATGAGGGAGATATCGCTGATTTAAAATCAACTCTTTTTCTAGAAAATTTCATGACGACAAGAAAGTGGAAATAGATTGGTGTGCTAGCTAAGAACCTATATGCACTTGAGGTACAAGATGCATGCAAAGCCTTGAGGAGCAAGGCAAAGGTTAGATACTTGGTGGTTGCGAGGGAGAGTAAATTACCTCTCAACATGCAGAGCCAGAAGAAGTCTCAGACAATTATGGAGGAGCCACGATTGGTGCAGTAGCTTCAGAAGGTTGTGGAGCAGCCACAACAGAGGAAGCTGAGAGGAGATCGAGTAGAGACATCTACTCATGCAGAGACCTCCAGTAGGGGGAAACTTCGAGCCAGGTGGGCAGAGAGATCACATGCAGCCATACCTCCAGGTAGCAGGTGGGGTGAAATAGAGTGATCGTCCCAAGGAGGAGGGGCAAGATCCTTGAGGTACCCAACCTCTTGGATGAGACCTTGCTATCGGAGCCTTGATGTGGAGTAGCAAGAACTGAATGATTTGGTAGAGACAGATGCAGATGGAGCAGCAGAGAGAGATGCAATGCAGGTAATCCCAAGACAACGCAGAACATGCAAGCTACAACAATGCGAGAGTCACAAGTGTGTTGCATAATGTAGGGTAGCACAGATAAGGGTGCAACGATGCGATATGCATGGAGATGTTGCAGTAGCGCAGAGGTCAAAGAGGGAGCACTTGTCAGAAGCAGGTAGAGCTTTAGCATCAAAGTATGTTTCTAGCCCAACAAATAGGTTAGTTGGGAGTTTTTTTGTTCCGAGTGTTGCTGGAGCGGCTGCACTTGGTAGATGTGTTGCATGCAATACATTCCAGAGTTACAAGATCAGGTTCAAGAGGAATTCTTTCTTGTTGAGAGGGAGTGTTGAAAAGTGTGCAACAAGAAATGCTAAATTTAGAAAGTGCTAACAATAGAACTGTTGAAAATAGCACTTCTAAAAATAGCAGTTTGGCCAATGAGCATTTTGGCCACCTTGGGTGAAAGGTGAAACTACTAAAAATATCATCTTCTAAAAATAACATTTCTGGGTCCCTTCCTATTTATAGCAATCCCTGGTCTATCTATAGGAAGTAAATTCAAATTTGGTCTTACCAGCAGTTTGGAATATTAATTAATTAATTCTCCATGAGTTAATTAGTTAAGGAAAAGAAAACTTAAAGTCTTTGTGAGAACATGTAATTATTTCTCCATGCATTGGGGAATGTGTCCTTGATTTGCTCCACTGAATGAGGAATTAAGGATGAGTTCTATATTGAGAGGATCAGATGACTCAATTTAACTTAGCAAGTTTTTAAATTAATGAGATACAGTTTGTTGATGCTTGCATGCATGTGACAACTATTATTTTTAGATAACTGTGTATTCACTCATGGATAACTGATGCATGTCAGTTCAGACAGAGACCCAGTTGAAATTAGATAAAGGACAATGTACTGTCAGTTGGATGAATATTTTTCCTATAAAGGAAGTTCATCCATGATGAGGATTTATCTCCTTCAGGTTTGTGCAGTTAGATCAGAATTTAGTAAGTGTGTGAAGAGGCCAATTCACACAGGTGGCAGCACTGGACCCCAAGGAAACTGCACAAGGAAATGGGAGGCTTGGAGGGTGTTAGGTTCCTATACTAATAGGTGTCATAATTTATGATTGACTTAGTTTATCTCTGCAATATGTACATACCTTTGCTTTCTGCAAATGTTTTCCATATTCAAAAATTCAAAAAAAAAAAAATGTAAAGAGGGTATGTCTTAAAAGAAAAATCAAAGGACAAAAAGAATAAGAGAAGGTAAAAAAAATGAAAGAATATGAACCCCAAAAACAAAAAGACCATGAAAGTGTGTAAGTCCAAATGCCACTACTGTTTACTTTTCTACATAATAATGATTGTGTGCAACTTTTTATTCATGCCACAATCCATTGTAACAAAATAGTTTAATCTTGGTTATTTCATGTTTATAGATATAGAGAATAAAATCTGACCAAACTGTTTAATCTTGGTAGATAAGTAGATAGGTAGAGTGAATAAAAGGAGTTCAACAGTTTAATCTGAGCCCTTGGATGTAATAAGGATAAACTTAGATAGATTCCCATTGTAAAAGGAAAGAAAAAGTCCGATAAGGGTTTGTCAGTTTAAGTACACCCTAATAAAAGAAGAAAAAATGGTGGGATAAAGTAAGTAGGGTAAGTATATGACTGGTTGCAAAATTATGTATGATGAATGATTATCCAGATATCAAGTCATATACTTTCATCATCAAAAGCACTTAAAGATATGGATGACAATGAAGACATTTACATCATAAACAAAAGTCAAACTAATTAGCCTCCTCACTCATTTTTCCCTAAATTTTACTAATTTCCCATAAAGTACTAAAGGCACCAACAACTTGAAAGTTAAAGGGGCTCAGAGCATTTCTTTGACTTCTGGAGGGACTCGACTCTCGGCCCAATAACTTGTAAGGCTTAAGTGCTAAAACTCCTTCATCAAAATTCACCACCTTCATAATTCATTCATTCCCTTCAAATCCTTTTTCCTAAGGTAAAATCACTCTTTTACTTAGGAAAAATAAATGGTTCTTTATAAAACCCCCCCTAAACGCATTTGAGCCTAAGTGATAATTTTGGATGATGAATGTATCTTTGGAAACATTTACTTGCCGCATTTTCTTTTTCCATGGTCATATTAACTTTTAATTCTTATTATTTATTTAACTCCCGAAACAAATTACCATTTCCCATATTATTAGTAAAAATCCCAAAATAAATAATTATCCCTTCCCGATGGTTTGAAAAATAAACCATAATAAAGTTAATCCAATTGGATTAATTAATCAAACTGCGATTAATTAAGAGCCAAAACCCCCGACGTGTTACAAAGGAATTAATTAGTCATCTGGATTAATTAATAACCTCTCTGCCAATACCATCATCCTCGATATAATTAAGTCATTTTAATTATTTTAATTATGCATCAGGCCCCCTCCATTTACTCCCTAACACTTTCCGCCGTCGACTGTCGTTTGATCTGCCCTCCCTCATCAAACAACTCTCGCTCATATCACGTGGCCCTTTTGGTCAAACGATAACCACGCGATATAAGTTGTTTTGAATTTTCACCGATGCTATGTGTCATTCAATCTATGGCATCGCGCGCCCCTCTGCCAAAACCACCAACCTCCCAAAAGCTGTGCAATGAAAACCATTGCTGCTCCTGCTTACAACGTTCGCTAAACGACAAAGTGTCCCATCAATTAGTTAACTTCACCCGCCAAATTCCAAAAATTCATTGACTTCATGCATAAAACAAAAATATTCATTGTTTTCCCTTTTTCACCGAAAAAAGAATGTTTTGTTTCCATGCACGCACGGAGTACGTCCTGTCCAGCAACTCCCTCCCGACCATCAACCACTATCAGTTGCTGAACTCCAGACCACTGCAGACTACTGTGCGCACCGTGCAAAGCTTTCACCATATCCATTGATGACCCTCCCTGTCAATCCAACGTTTTCCTAACAGTTTGTTTTGTTTTACAGGTGATCAAAAGACCGCAGCCTTGGATAAACAATATTAATACTAGTCATAAGACCTGTTTACTCTGAGATTGTTATCAAATCTATTCAAAAAGAGATGGAAAATAAAACATACATTTAAAAGACATGCAGAGGAAACATGAAATTAAATGATTTACTGTTGAAGAAGACAATTAAAAACCTAAAATATTCAGTGAAGGTAAAAGGACATAGTAAATAACAGTCAAAGTGTATAAGGGTTAAAGAGTATCAGATTGAAGACTAAGTCAATTAAATCAACTAGCATGAATATAAACAACAAGGAAGATAGTTACAAAGCATACAAATTCATGTCAAAGTGAAGATAAATGAAAAAACAGAGTGGTAAAAATAAACAGTAAATAGTAAAAAGAAAAAGTAAACATAGAGGCAGTAAGGGTTAAACGGAGATGAAAAAAATTTCACCAACAAAAATGAATTTTATCCAAAGTAAAAGTGAAAAATAGTTAAAAGAAATCTGAGGTTAAAAGATGAAGTCAAAGCAGAAATGGTACATTCTTCATAAATTTCCTGTTTAAGTCATAGTTTTGCATAAACTATTGTGACCAATGCAAGATTTATTTTGAGATACTGAAGGAGGTTTTTGTTCCTAACAGACCAATCTACAAAAACCTATCTCACGTTTTACACAAGTATTACCAAAAGTGAGATAAGTGCATGTCTTTACAACCCATTTTTCAGTTTGTGCAAAGTCTTGTTTTTGACATCTTTTGGCAGAGAATATTGTGAACATCTGGTGCTGAATTTTGGGAAAAGGAGAGAGATTTATCTCAAAAAAATTATTATCTACAATAACCTCTTTCTCTATTTACATATCTAGCTCGGATGGAGATATAAAAGCATATCATTAGACCCTAAGTTTGCAGAATTTCTGGCGCAGAATGCACAAAGAAAGGATGCAGTTAGTGACTATGATGCCTCATCATCACTTAAGAGTTGCTATCAAATTCGACGTTCTCTTCTTTGACACCATAAATCCATAAAATTAGTGCCAAATAGATTCATTAGTTTTGAATGTATGGAGTGTAGCATATTCAAGCTTTTGAGGATTATCTTAACTTATTCGAAGTAGATGAAGAGGATGTCAGTATTAGGCTTTTTGCTCTTTCTTTGCAAGACAAAGTCAAGAGTTGGTTCAAAACCCTGCCTGAGGCAAGCATCTCAAATCTCCAATAGTTTCTCAAATTCTTCCTTGATAGATAGATAATCAAAGTCAATCTTCTTGTAATCATAGAAGAATATAATCAGTTAAAAAGATATCCAAATGAAACAATACAACAATTTTCAGACAGATTTAATCAAGCCTATTATTCAATGCCATCAAATATAAGACCCCCCCTAGTTCAGCTCTTTTGCATTACCCAAGAGCATTTGATCCAAAGATAGAATTTTATCTAAGAGAAAGAAATCGCTTAACACTGGAACAGATGCAGAACATGGCAATAGATGTAGAAGCTAATCTGCAAATTAGAAGAGAAAAGTTGAAAGCAGAAGCAGAGGTAAAACTTGACATTCTGGTAAAGAGAATAGAGGAAATGATACAGAAGATCACCATGAAAGATGAACTTTTTGTTCAAAATCACCATGAAACATTTGTTTGAAAAAAAGAAGAGGTTGACAGCCTCGAACAAATTCCTGTTAATTCCAACTACCATAAATATGAAGATAGAGTTATAGGACCATATGTGGAGAGGTAATCTACTGATCTAATATGTACATTTGGTGACATTACTTCTTATGATGATGTGTCTAAGCTTGATCACTATAATAATAATTATGTTTCTCAAATCCAAATTAACCTTGCAGAGGAATCATAAGTTAATTTGAGGAATAAGGAAGTTCAAGTTTAGCAACTTGAAAATAGTGATCAACGTGTTCATTTAAGCTATGAGAATGAGGAGGAAAGTGCAAAAAAAATTGAAATCAGTGAAGGAACTTTACCATTGTGTTTTGCTTCATTTCAGTTTATCAGAGATAACTTTCATGCAATTAGAAATCCAATGTCAACAAGTTTTCATATTAACCATCTAGAGGGCAATAAAATCCTTGTGCAAGACTTCTCATATCTAGATTTGCAACCCCAAAATACCATTGAATGTCAGGTTGCAAAAGAAGACTTAGAAGCTAGAACATATGATCAAATGATCCAAGATAAGTCCCTAGCATTCTGTTCTGAGGCAATTTAGTTTTTGAAAGGAAATTTGCATAATATTTCTGTAAAAAAGGATGAACAGCTTGTAGAAATCTATGAAGTTCCATTTGAACCTATATGTGATAAGTTGCAACAATACTCTCAAGTTCTTTATGATCCAATAGCTGATAGGTTAGATAATGAATGCAATCAAAAATTTTCTCCATTAATAGACTATGAGAATCAAAATCAAGATGGCAAAAGTTTCAACAGACAAACATTTCAATCAGTAGAAGTATCATCACAGAGCTCATTTGAAAACATGCACGGTGTCAAAGATAAAAGTGATATTTCATTTTCATGGCATGCAGGCCATACACAACAGATGTACAATTGTTTGAATCAGTTCAAGAATAGTGTATATATTTTACGAGATCCTTTTGTATAGTTTCTAGATTCAACAAAGGAAATCAGGAATTTCCTTATCTTCTCAAACATTAACAAAGTTATATTTGATTTCAAGATATCAATTTTAATTGCCAACAAGCACAAGCAACAAAAGTCACCAATGTATATGATGCTTGAGCTGTTGCATTGGTTGTTTCATTTTACCTAACCAGCAGTCAGAAAGCTGATTAGAGTAAGTAGGTAGGAGTTTAGTTTGAATAAATTCAGTTTTCAGCAGCAACTTTATGTTAGATCATATTTCAGTTTGCAAAAAAGGGTGTATTTTGAGTTCAAAAGTTTTAGTCACAAGGATTATACAATAGAGCTTACACATGTGTGGGATTGGCCTAATGGATCAGGCTACTAGTCGACGGTGTTCTTGACATTTCACAAGGAAATGCAATCCCCAAGTGAAGCTATTGTTAGGTTCCTATATTAATAAGTGCCATAATTTATGATTGACTTAGTTTATCTCTATAATATGTACATACCTTTTCTTTCTGCAAATGTTTTCCATATTCAAAAAGTCAAAAAAAAATAAAAAATGTAAAGAGGGTATGTCCTAAAAGAAAAATCAAAGGACAAAAAGAATAAGAGGTGGTCAAAAAAATGAAAGAATATGAACCCAAAAAACAAAAAGACCATGAAAGTGTGTAAGTCCAAATGGCACTACTATTTACTTTTCTACATAATAATGGTTGTGTGCAATTTGTTATTCATGCCACAATCCATGGTAACCAAACAGTTTAATCTTGGTTATTTCATGTTTTGAATTTCATGTTTATAGATATAGAGAATAAAATCTGACCAAACTGTTTAATCTTGGCAGATAAGTAGATAGGTAGAGTGAATAAAAAGAGCTCAACAGTTTAATCTGAGACCTTGGATGTAATAAGGATGGACTTAGATAGATTCCCATTATAAAAGAAAATAAAAAGTCTGATAAGGGTTTGCCAGTTTAAGTGCACCCTAATAAAAGAAGAAAAAATGGTAGGATAAAGTAAGTAGGGTAGTAGATGAATGGTTGCAGAATTATGTATGATGAATAATTATCCAGATATCAAGTCATATACTTTCATCATCAAAAGCACTTAAAGATATGGATGACAATGAAGACATTTACACCATAAACAAAAGTCAAACTAATTAACCTCCTCACTCATTTTTCCCTAAATTTTACTAATTTCCCATAAAGTACTAAAGGCACCAACAACCTGAAATTTAAAGGGGCTCAGAGCATTTCTCTGCCTTCTGGAGGGATCGAACCCTCGGCCCAATAACTTGTAAGGCCTAATGCTAAAACCCCTTCATCAAAATTCACCCCCTTCATAATTCATTCATTCCCTTCAAATACTTTTTCCTCAGGTAAAATCACTCTTTTACTTAGGAAAAATAAATGGTTCTTTATAAAATCCCTCCGCCCCCAAAACGCATTTTAACCTATGTCATAATGTTGGATGATGAATGTATTTTCGAAAACATTTACTTAGCGCATTTTCTTTTTCATGGTCATATCAACTTTTAATTATTATTATTTATTTAACTCCCGAAACAAATTAACCTTTCTTGTATTATTAGTAAAAAAACCTAAATAAATAAATATCCCTTCCCGATGGCCTGAAAAATAAACCATAATAAAGTTAATCCAGTTGGATTAATTAATTAAACTGCGATTAATTAAGAGCCAAAATCCCTGACGTGTTAAAGAGGAATTAATTAGTCATCTAAATTAATTAATAACCTCTCCGCCAATACCATCATCCTCGATATAATTAAGTCATTTTAATTATTTTAATTATGCATCAGGCTCCCTCCATTAACTCCCTAACACTTTCCACCGCCGACTGTCGTTCGATCTACCCTCCCTCATCCAATGACTCTTGCTCATATTATGCAGGCCTTTTGGTCGAACGATAACCACGTGATATAAGTTGTTTTGACTTTTAACCAATGCTACGTGTCATTCAATCTATGGCATCGCGCGCCCCTCTGCCAAAATCACCAACCTCCCAAAAGCTATGCGATGAAAACCATTACTGCTCCCGCTTACAGCTTTTGCTAAATGACAGTGTCCCATCAGTTAGTTAAATCCAATTGTCATTTTCCATTCACCCTCCAAATTCCAAAAAGTCATTGACTTTGTGCATAAAACAAAAATATTTATTGTTTTCCCTTTTTCACCGAAAAAGAAAGTTTTGTTTCCATGCACGCACAGAGTACGTCCTGGCCAGCGAATCCCTCCCAACCGTCAACCACTATCAGTTGCTGAACTCTAGACCACTGCAGACTACTGTGCGCACCCTGCAAAGCCTTCACCATATCCATTGATGACCCTCCCTGTCAATCCAACATTTTCCTAACAGTTTGTTTTGTTTTACAGGTGATCAAAAGACAGCAGACTTGCATAAACAATCTTAATACTAGTCATAAGACCTATTTACTCCAATATTGTTATCAAATCTATTCAAACGAAGATGGAAAATAAAACATACAGTTAAAAGACATGCAGAGGAAACATGAAATTAAATGATTTACTGTTGAAGTAGACAGTAAAAAACCTAAAATATTCAGTGAAGGTAAAAGGACACAGTAAAAAACAGTCAAAGTGTATCAGGGTTAAAGAGTATCATATTGAAGACCAAGTCAAGTAAAACAGCTAGCATGAAGATAAACAGTAGGGAAGACATTTACAGAGCATACAAATTCATGTCAAAGTGAAGACAGATGAAAAAACAAAGTGGTAAAATTAAACAGTAAACAGTAAAAAGTAAAAGTAAACATGGAGGCACTAAGGGTTAAACAGAGATGAAAACACTTTCACCAACAACAATTAATTTTATCCAAAGTAAAAGTGAAAAAGAGTTAAAAAAATCTGAGGTTAAAAGATGAAGTCAAAGCAAAAATGGTACATTCTTCAGAAATTTCCTGTTTAAGCCATAGTTTTTTAGAAAATATTGTGACCAATGCATGATGTATTTTCAGATACTGAAGGAGGGTTTTGTTCCTAACTGGCCAATCTACAAAAACCTATCTCACTTTTTACACAGGTATTACCAAAAGTGAGATAAGTTCATGTCTTCACAGCTTATTTTTCAGCTTGTGCAAATTCTTGTTTTTGACATCTTTTGGCAAAGAATATTGTGAACATCTGGAGCTGAATTTTGGGAAACTGAGAAAATTTTATCTCAAAAATATTATTATCTACAATAACCTCTTTCACTCTTTACATATCTAGCTCAGATTGACATATACAAGCGTGCCATTGGACGCTAAGTTTGCATAATGTCTGGGGTAGAATGCACAAAAAAGGATGCAGTTAGTGACTGGGATGCCTCATCATCACTTAAGAGTTGCTATCAAATTCGACTTTCTCTTCTTTGCCACAAAAAACCCATAAAATTAGTTCCAAATAGATTCATTAGTTTTGAATGTCCTTTATTTAAGTTCTATTAATGTAAAACAATTTGAGATATTTGTAAAACCAATCTTGATATTTCTTCAAGATATTTCAATTTAGAATTAGTATAAATACTTCTCCATTTGAAGTATTTTGTGTGGATTCTATAACATCTCTGTAAATCTATGCTATCAAGCTAAGGAAGCTTTTGTACTCAAAGTTGGATTTTTGCTGGAAAATGAATGAAAGTTGAGGACATTTCATCAGATTCTCATGCAGTATAATTGCAAATAAGTATTCTATCCTTGTGATTTTATGTGTTTTGTATATGTTTCATGTTTCATGCATCTGAAATAGAAATGGTAAAATAGTCAAAATATATCACAATTAGCTTTATTGCTCTCTGCTATCAACAGTCTAACATTTATATGTTTTCTTCTAAACTATTTTGATAAAGGAATTCTTAGTTGCTCCTCTATCCCTGTAGTTTTTCTCTAATAAGTCCTTGGTATAGGATTCTTAATTGCCTTCTGCTAGTTGACCTATCTTCCTTTCCTCTTTCTAATCCTAACTTGAGGATTCTTAATTTCCCTCTAGTTTTGAGAAGAACTATCATCCATTCAAGCCCCAAAGTTTGTTTTTACTCTATTATCATGCCTGTTGAACTCATACCTCGGCAATTTGACTTAATCCGGTGAATTATCCCTGATTGACTCCATAGCCCAATGGCCTAAAGCCTAGTTTGCCCATTTGTTTCATAACTCCACCAATCTCAAATAGAACAACCTCCCTGAACAATAATACTAGCCTAAAATCTTTTCAAACATAGCTAAATCATAAAGAGGAGCCCTCTCTGGACTAGGTGAGCTAGCACCTAAGTCTAAAATTTGGTTTGTGGTTACCTCAGAAATTTCTTTCTTTAACCTTCAGAAAATTCTGAGTGATAATAGAGGGCAGAGAAGAAGGTTTGTGAGAAGCATTTGACTATCTATGAGCAGCAGAGGGATTGTACTGAGAGTTGCATAGCTTTCGAGCTAAGGCTTTGTGTAATCCAGACTATATTTCCACTTGTATCATAATACAGAAATAAGGTTTTAAGTAGGTGCTTTCCCCGAGTAAATTCTTCTATGTTATGTGTGATTGATTCCTTCTTATTAGTTATATGTGTTCTTATTGATGTCGCTCATGGTTGATTAAGCTTCTGCTAAATTGTTTGTAGAAGTAGATCAAGTGTTTTGCTTTAGTACATTGCATTACCAGGTGATCTACAGGTGGGAAATTTCTAAATGGTATTAGAGCTAGCTGATTTGTAGAAAAAGTTCTACATGGTATCAAACTAGCTGATTTGTAGAAAAATTCTACAAAATTCTTTAGTATCGGAGCACAGGTGATCAAGGAGAGAATAGTTTACTAAGAGGAGATTTCAAAGTTTTGAGTTTTGGGTCGAGATTTTCAAAGTAGATCTGAAAATTTATGTACAAAAGTTTTAGCAATAAATAGTAGATTTGGATTCCTTGCGAAAAATACCCAAAAAAAAAATAAAAAAATCGGCTGAATCGGAGTTCTGATGAGGGAGATATCGCTAATTTAAAATCAACTCTTTTTCTAGAAAATTTCATGACGGCAAGAAAGTTGAAATAGATTGGTGTGCTAGCCAAAAACTTGTATTCACTTGAGGTACAAAATGCATGCAAAGCCTTGAGGAGCAAGGCAAATGTTAGATACTTGGTGGTTGATAGGGAGAGTAAATTACCTCTCAACATGCAGAGCCAGAAGAAGTCTCAGGAAATTGTGGAGGAGCCACGATTGGTGCAGTAGCTTCAGGAGGTTGTGGAGCAACCACAACAGGAGAAGCTAAGAGGAGATTGAGTAGAGGCTTCAACTCATGCATAGAGTAGGAGGCGAGGCAATATAGAGTGTTCGTCCCAAGGAGGAGGGGCAAGATGCTTGAGGTACCCAACCTCTTGGATGAGACCTTGATATGGGAGCCTCGATGTGGAGTAGCAGGAACTGACTAATTGGGTAGAGACAGATGCGGATGGAGCAGCAGAGAGAGATACAGTGCAGGGAATCCCAGGACAGCGCAGAGCATGCAGGCTGCAGCAATGCAAGAGGCACAAGTGTGTTGCACGGTGCAAGGTAGCACAAAGAAGGTTACAACAGTGCAATATGCATGGAGATGTTGCAGTAGCGCAGAGGCCAGAGAGGGAGAACCTGTCAGCAATCGGTAGAGCTTCAGCATTAGAGTATGTTTCTAGCCTAACAAAGAGGTCAGTTGGGAGTTTTTTTGTTCCGAGTGTTGTTGGAGCAACGACACTTGGTAGATGTGTTTCATGTAGTACATTCCAGAGTTACAGGATCAGGTTTGAGAGGAAGCCTTTCTTGTTGAGAGGGAGTGTTGAAAAGTGTGCAACAAGAAATGCTAAATTTAGAAAGTGCTAAAAATAGAACTGCTAAAAATAGCACTTCTAAAAATAGCAGTTTGGCCAATAAGAATTTTGGCCACCTTGGGTGAGAGGTGAAACTGCTAAAAATGACATCTTCTAAAAATAGCATTTCTGGGTCCCTTCCTATTTATAGCAGTTCCTGTTCTATCTATAGGAAGTAAATTCGAATTTGGTCTTACCAGCAGTTTGGAATATTAATTAATTAATTCTCCATGAGTTAATAAGTTAGGGAAAAGCAAACTCAAAGTCTTTGTGAGAACACACAATTATTTCTCCATGTATTGGGAAATGTGTCCTTGATTTGCTCCACTGATTGAGGAATTAAAGATGAGTTCTATATTGAGAGGATCGGTTGACTTAGTTTAACTTAGTCAAGTTCAGTTAGATTAATTTAACAAGTTGTTAAATTAATGAGATACAATTTGTTGATGCTTGCATGCATGTGACAACTATTATTTTTAGATAATTGTGTATTCACTCATGGATAACTGATGCATGTCAGTTCAGATAGAGACCCAATTAAGATCAGAGAAGGGGCAGTGTGCTATCAGTTGGATGAATATTTTTCCTATAAAGGAAGCTCATCCATGATGAGGATTTATCTCCTTCAAGTTTTTGCAGTTAGATCATAGGTTAGTGAGTGTGTGAAGAAGCCAATTCACACAGGTGGCAGCACTGGAACCCAAGGAAACTGCACAAGCAAATAGGAGGCTTGGAGGGCAGAGGAGAAGGCTTGTGAGAAGCCCTTGACTGTCTATGAGCAGCAGAGGGATTGTACTGAGAGCTGGATAGCTTCCGAGCTAAGTCTTTGTGTAATCCAATCTATATTTCCATTTGCGTGATAATACGGAGATGGGGTTTTAGGCAGGTGCTTTCCCAGGGTAAATTTTCTGTGTTATGTGTGATTAATTCCTTCTTAGCAGTTATATGTGTTCTTATTGATGTTGTTCATGGTTGATTAAGCTTCCGCTAAATTTTTGTAGAAGTAGATCAAGTGTTTTTCTTTAGTACATTGCATTACCAGGTTCTACAGGTGGGAAATTTCTACATGGTATTACAGCTAGTTGATTTGTAGAAAAAGTTCTACATGGTATCAGAGCTAGCTGATTTGTAGAAAAATTCTACATGAAGGCGGTCAAGCATATTCTGCACTGCATGAGGAAGTATTATCTCAATGTTCTAGTGGTGCAACAAGTGTCATAGGAAAAGGCTCATCTAGATTATAAATATTATCTAAAGTATCGTTTGAATCCTCATCGACTGGTCATGAGGGTAGCTTTATAACAAGTTCATCTCATGGTGCATGCAAATGATATTCTTCAATTGAGTTAAGTTTATGAGTATTTACCATAATAACCATATTTGTCAACGTTTCAAAAATTGTCCTGATGATGGATCCCTATTAGGATTTGAAATGTTGACAAATATGGTTATTACTATGGATACCCTAAAACTTAACTCAAAAGAAATGAACCACAGATGCCTAAAACCCAAATATTCTTCAATCTTTACACTCCATTCAATAAAGATATTTTTAGTGTTTATATCAAGAAATATGTATACTTTGAATCCATCAAAATATCCAACAAACATGCATTCCTTGCTTGGAGGATCCAAAGCCTTTCTCTTTTTTGTAAGAATGTGGAACCCATGCTCGAAATCTAAAAATGCAGAAATGACTCACTTCAATTTGCATGTCAGTCCAAACCTCAAAAGGTGTTTTTCTAGCAACAAATTTATGTGGAGATACATTATATATGTATAAAGTATGTTTGATAGCTTCAACCCACAATTTTGATGCAAGAGATATTTCATGCAACATGCAACTTTCCATCTCTTTCAAATATCTATTATTCCTCTTAGCCACCCCGTTTTGTTGTAGACTGTAAGGAACTATGTGATGCAACTGTATGACTACTTCATTCCAAAGGTTTTGGATATATTTTTTGAAATATTCCTTCCAATTTTCTATGTGTAGGATCTTGATGTGTTTTCCAAACTACTTTTCCACATGCACCTTGAAAATCCTTAGATGTTGAAAAAATTTAGACTTGAGTTTCAGAAGTAAACCCAAATGAATCTCGTGTAATCATCTATACATGAAAACATATATCACGCTTTTCCCATTGAAGGTTTTAGAAATGGGCCCATGAGATCACTATGTATAAGCTCCAAAGGTGTAGAGGCTCTCCATACATGCCCTTTCTCGAACTTTTCCTGTGCATTATTTCCAAGAGCACATCCATTGCAAACACCCTTTGAAAATTCAATGGCCAGCAATCCTTTAACCATCCCTTACTTGCTAACTTTATACATATATCTAAAAATAAATTGTCCAAATATCTCGTGACAAATGCTACTTTCTTTAGTTGCATGCATTAGTAGGAAAATGGAATCTCAGTGAGAAACAAAATGAGAAAAGGTATACAAACAAGATTGATCATTTACCTTGCCAAGTACATTCTTCGAGTTGGTTTACATGTCATAAATACCCACATAATATAGAGTAGATTCCACTTTCCTTTTGATGTTGGGGTGTCTCATTTGATACACTGAAATAAGATTCACAAAAAACCTTGAAATATACAAGTCATTCTCAAAACTTCCATCTTTGAATTGAATCTTTGTTATCCAATTTCTTCAATTGCATAATTGTCTCCAATGAGAATAGGGGGTCCCAAGTATGGTTATAGAGGAGAAAGATATTCCTTTGAAGAGGCCATATGATTTGAAGCTCTTGAATCAATGATCCATTCTTGTAGTGTAGAATGAAGGGAAATCAAAGCATGACCATCACCCCTTGTTTCTAATGTTTTTTCTTTCACGTTCTTCTTGGCACTTTGTGGAATGTGATGACCAAGATTATTTTATTGAAGAGTCTTTTCCATTTGATCAATAGTCTTCTGCATGCAAGAGGATTCAATATAATAGCCTTTGTTATAATAAGGACACTTGGTGTTTTGTTTCCTGCCTTATCCTTGGAGTTGGAAGAGCCATCTAGAGGTTTTGGATTTCCTCCCTTTCTTGGATATCGATCTTTTACCTCTCCTTTTCCTTCAGATTTTTTATTTGGTTTAGAGTTAGAATTTCATTTTTCATGCATGGCAAGTGCATGTGCATTTCAATACTTTAGTGAAACCATCTTGATGAGCTTATCCTGCTCATGAATCAGAGACTCAAAAAATGCATCAATTTTGGGCATTTTCTATCTATCTCTAGTTGCAAGTTTAACTGTATGAAATGTAGAAACAAAAACAACATATTCGAGACCTAATTTAGATGAAATTGAAAGGATCAATTAACTTTCTTGTTTGTATTTATTGATCTCGAAATTTGTAATTGAACAAGAAATGATTTGAATTTCATAAAAAAATCCTGAATGTTCTCAAAGCCACCCAAGTCTAACAAATTTAGCTCATTTTCAAGATGATCAGCCCACATATCATCCTACATTCCAAATAATTTATCCAAGGTTTTCCATACTTCATTTGAAGTGGTGCATGTGTCCACATGGAAACACAATGCCAAAGATATGGTTAACAATAGAAGACCAAAAGCCTCGTCCATCCTATTGAAGTATTTGGAATTTTCAATGGTGGAATTGGGTTTAGTTTTTGTATCCATAACTATTCAATACAAGCCTTTTCCTCTGAGGTGAAAAAAAATTGTTGGCTTCCATTGGAAGCAGTTATATGGAGTGAGAATAACTGAATATGGAAACTCCATTCTTTCACGTTGTGGATTTTGCAACAATTCTCCAATATATTGATCTACAAATCAAATGTTCATGCACCTTTTCCAAGCCCCTTGTCACTCTTATACCATGTTAAATTATTAGTGCTTGCACAAGGACCTACCAGGGGAATAATTGCATAAACTTGCAAGAATTGAGAAATAGTGGAAGAAAGAATAAATTATGTTTATTTAATTGTGATGAAATAATCAATATATAAATAAAATAAATTAAGCTTAATTTCATGCAAGCACCAAAGCTAATTAAAGCTAAGTGTGTTTTATGCTATGTTAATGTGTATGTACACCAACAGATCATGTTTCGTACCCTAACAATGAATAAATCTTGAAGGAGAGCACTTATATGGACCTTCGCCACCATGGTTGTTAAAGTGCATTTCCATCTGAGGTAAGCACATCTAATAAATCCAAGAATGCCCATTTCTTAGTTGTGGACTAATGTTCTTTGGTCCTCTTCGATCTAGTTAGATCTCACTCTCAACATCCTTAATGAACTCCTCAAGTTGTCCAAAGGCAATTGTTTCTCAATCGTCTCCCAATCTTATTACAAAAATAGCTTCATGCAACTGTGGTGAAGGCCTCCACATGCCTCTTGTAAGGGATATTCTCCAAAGTTGTCTTAATTTCTCCTACCTTCCCTCGCATTGGGAACCACCTCAAGTCTACTATGTTCATGGTTCACTTCACCTTGGTCGACAATGACCCTACAAATCTCCATAGAAACACATTCCTTGTGCTTCAATTGTTAGATTTACTTGCTTTCTAGTCAATACCTCACCTGACCCTTTATAACCATCTGCATGTTTTGTTATTTTTTCAAATCAATCCAACAAATGTACCTTGCAACAACCAATCCATTTGGACTCATAAGCAATGGGAGTTTGTTCAATAGTGCACTATTCTTCTCCGTAATCACAACTTCACCTCTTTGAATCCTCTTCTCTTCCCATAATCATTGGTAGTTCTCTTTGTAGCAACAACTCATCTATCTAAGGATAAAATGGACAAACAAACATTCACAACGTATTATTTACTCTTACCTACGTCGCTAGGCCCTCCCATTAGGGAGTCAAGCCAAAGAAAACTCTGATACCAAATTAATGTTTCATGAACACACTTAATTAATTGATTAATCAAATAATGGTACACATATAAATACACTAGTGATATGTCAAGATAAAGAAACTACACATATAAATACACTAGTGATATGTCAAGATAAAGAAACTATCTTAATTACACAATCAAATTAGTTGAACAAATCTATTAACTCAAATCAACTCACACCAATATAAAAATGTAGTTAGTAAAAAATATTTCTTAACAACCTCACACCGATATAAAAGTATAATTAGTAGAAAATGTTTCTTAACCTAATCGGATATAGCGAACTCCTCTAAAAAAAACTAAAAACACCCTTCTAAAATTAAATAACACACTAAAAATAATCAAAGTTATATTAAGCAAAGTTATATTTTCAAATATATAAAATATTAGAGTTGTATAAATTTTATTTTTTTATCTTAATTTAAAATTATTTAAAAATACAAAAGACATACAAATGTAAGAATCCTATTAAAAATATCTTTAACATTAATTAATAATTTTTTTTTTATTTTTTATTATTATTTTATTTTCAGTTTTTAAACTAACCTTTTAGGATGCAAGTTGATTAGGTTTCATTTAATTTTTAAATTGCAAATCTCAATGTTGAGTAACACCCTGACCCTCGACTTCTATAGTGAACTATAGCCCCTGGAGCTCCAGTCATTCAATTTGCAATTCATGTGCCAAAATCCTTACCGTTACCATTCCTTTTTCGTGGAGACATTTTGCTTTTTTTCTTGGTTATATTAATTTCATAATCCCTGCCACGTTTCTTCGTGCATGTCCTACACCCATGTCGTTTTATTTGGACGCTGCCCCATTGCATCTTATTAAATACACCGCTACCCACCTTTGGCACCTTGTATTGTGATTGTGATTGTGACTCTGGAGATTTTCTGGTTTTCATTACAATCTGCAAGCACCAGGGTTCAAACTACGTGACAGAGGCCACCTATCCATGTATTGACTTCCTTGACAGTGAGTTATGCCTATATTTATTTATGTTGCCAAACCTTTCAACTCTGTTATTGATTTTAGCATCGTATTTTACCATTCTATAGTCTTGGATCAATATCGCTATTGATCGATGGTCTTGTTTCTTCCGATTTCCAGTAAATAATGTCATACTAACGGAGTTCTTGATTAAAAAAAAAAATCTTACAACCATTATATTTCCATGATTTTACCGATTATGGTATATTTTTCTAAGTTCAACACTGACCGAAATCCTAGATAAAGGTTTTGTGTGTGCGTTGTGTCTAGAATGTGAGCCTAGGAGGTTGTAAGTAGAAGTGTTGCTCTTGGCCTGTTACCGGATTAATCTCTATTGTTTCTCACGGCTTTTTTCTGGATTTTAAAGAATATATCATTGTTTTTTAGACATTTCCGTTTCAAGTAATTGAACTGTAACTCGGGGGTTGTTTGTGTACTATGATGGTTCGTGTTGGTTTTTCTTTTCTTTTTCTCAGAGTTTGTGAGGCATGTCATGATGATGGCTCTAACGATAATGGCTGCCATTAAGTACGTTTCCTTGAGTGTTAATTATCTTTTTTTTTCAAATTATATTGGGGATGTGATGATGATGGCTTTAAATATAATGGTTGCGATTAACTAAGTTTTTTTAAGTACTAATTATATTTGAATTTGCAGGTATTTGTTAATACCACTGGATGGGCATGCATGTAGTGAAGGGTTGGTTGCTGGATCGTTAACAGTTTCGCAGTTTTGCTAGCAAATGCCTCAGATTAGTGAATCTAATCTTTTTGTCCTGTATATTGCCTCCTATGGAAGAAAGGTCCCACTTTGGCGCAAAGATCTGGCAAAAAATTGTTCTAATTCCGTCAGTCAGGTGGAACTATTGACTTGAGATTCTTGAGGTTGCAGATTTTTCAGAAAATTCTGTTGCCACTCGCGCGTACTCAGCTTAGCGCACGTACCCTAATGAGGTTGGGGAATTTCCCGGAAAGTACTCTAACGAGGCGGAGGAATTGCCCGGGAAGTGGAGGAATTGTGGAGGAATTGCTCGGAAAGTAGTCTAACAAGGCGAATTGCCTGGGAAGTGGAGGAATTGTGGAGGAATTGCCTAGGAAGTAGTCTAACAAGGTGGAGGAATTGTGGAGGAATTGCCCAAAAGGTAGTCTAACAAGGCGGAGGAATTTCCCGGGAAGTGGAGGAATTGTGGAGGAATTGCCCGGAAAAATAGTCTAACGAGGCAAAGGAATTTCCCGGGAAGTGGAGAAATTTTGGAGGAATTGCCCGAGAAGTGGAGGAATTGTGGAGGAATTTCCCAGAAAAAGTAGTCTAACGAGGCGAGGGAATTGGCTGGGAAGTGGAGAAATTGCCCGGAAAGTAGTCTAACAAGAAGAAGGAGAAAGTAGCCTAACGAGGCGAAGGAATTTCCCAGTAAATGGAGAAATTGTGGAGGAATTGCTCGGAAAGTAGTCTAACAAGGCGAAGGAGAAAGTAGTCTAATGAGGCGAAGGAGTTGCCCGGGAAGTGGAGAAATTGCAGAGGAATTGCCTGGAAAGTAGTCTAACAAGGCGAAGGAGAAAGTAGTCTAATGAGGCGAAGGAGTTGCCCGGGAAGTGGAGAAATTGCAAAGGAATTGCCCGAAAAGTAGTCTAACAAGGCGAAGGAGAAAGTAGCATAACGAGGCGAAGGAATTGCCCGGGAAGTGGAGAAATTGTGGAGGAATTTCCTGGAAAGTAGTCTAACAAGGCGAAGGAGAAAGTAGTATAACGAGGAGAAGGAGTTGCCTGAAAAGTTATGGAATTTCCAGTTGTTGAACTTCAAAGTTATGGAAATTCTAGTTCTAGTTGTTGAACTTCAAAATTATGGAAATTCCAGTTCCAGTTTTTGAACTTCCAAGTTATGGAAATTCCAGTTTTTGAACTTCCAAGTTATGGAAATTCCAAGTTTTTGAACTTCCAAGTTTTGAAATTCCAGTTATGGAAATTCCAGTTTTTGAACTTCAAAGTTATGGAAATTCCAGTTTTTAAACTTCAAAGCTATTCGTGTTTTTAAACTTCAAAGCTATGGAAATTCTAGTTTTTAAACTTCAAAGCTATGGAAATTGCAGCTTTTAAATTTCAAAATTTTAAACTCCTAGACGTTTTTGATGGTGCTTTTTGATTGTGCTTTGATGACACGAATCCTGTCTTTAGTGCGACTTTTGATGGTGCTGAATCTTGTCTTTAGTCTTTAGTGCGACTTTTGATGGTGCTACTCTTTAGTGCGACTTTTTATGGTGTTGATGGTGCTGAATCCTGTCTTTAGTCTCTAGTGCGACTTTTGATGGCGCTGATGGGCTAATCATGTCTTTACTGTGACTTTTTGGAGCTCTTTCAGTGGGTAACTCCATTTTACCTGGCCGAGTCTAACCAGTCTGCATTTTTGCCCTGAAAATCATGAAATCGTGGAAAAATCATGGAAATCCTCATGGAGAAAGCCTTAAAAATCATGAAATCATGGAAAAATCATGGAAATCCTCGTGGAAAAATCATGGAAATCCTGGAAATTCCAGTAAGTTTTGATAATGACTAGTCTAAAATTATGGAAATTCCAGAGTTTTGTCTCACAAGAAAGAGCACTATATGGATTATATTATGTAGATGAAAAAAACAGAGACTGTTACATAGAGATGGCGGTGGATCTTATATCCCAGATTATGCTCTCGATATCTGAGGGAGATGATCTGAGCATCATCATCATATGGGAGCAAAAACAAATAGCAAAATTATGGACTATCCAGATATTCAGAAGACTAAAGGAGATAGATATATCCAAAATGAAGGCCTTATAGCAAACCAGATAACTGCAAGCATTATATGTCGGGCATGGAGAAAGGCTGAATCTCATATGCACAGGAATCCATAGTGATGACTAGATGCCAAATACTGATTGGAGCCTGCATCCCTTTATTTGACAAAGCATCCACTTGAACATTTTGATTGCGCTTTATATGTGCAATAGGAAAAGTAGCAGACTTCCATAGAGATGTAATCCTGTTTAGCCATCCTAAAAGGTTGTCATTAGCTATTTTCTACTTACCATTTACATGATCTATGATAATTTTTGAGTCCCCATATACATTTATAGGTCCAATATCCATGAAAGTACAGAAGTTGAGCAGACCATATAGGGCCATGGCCTCTGCCTTATTATTTGTCCCTTTACCACCATTCCAGAAAATGGAGAATTGGAGATCTTTTGAAAAAGCTATGAAAACACCACAAGTGCATGTGTCATCCTTTGTTGCACCATCGAAATGCACTCTTGGAAATAAGAGTGGCTGTAGGACAGAGGAAGCCCTCTGATGAATTTTCTGCTGAGGCATGATCTGAAGGAAGGAGAAGTAATATGGGATAATCTTGTCTATAATGCTTCTGAAAACCTCACTGTTGTTTTGAAAGATTCTTTTCTTTCGCCACTTCCATATGAACCAAATAGTTATCAGTGGAATGGGACGCCAGTTAAGTTTTTGAGAGCCCCACCATTCGAAAGCATCAGTAATTGAAGGATGCGTAACAACAGGGAAGCCAAAGTAAGAAGCCAATTTCAACCATACAAATTGAGTTTGAGGGCAGTTTATAAACATGTGCAGGTTATCTTCTGAATTGGCAAGGCAGATCATGCAAATCGATGGTCCCTGCCAACTCCTTTTTTGTAAATTATTGCAGGTGAGATTTTTATTATGATATACTAGCCATGAAAACAAAATGATTTTAATCAGACAGCAAGCCTTCCATAAGGAGAAAGGAAAAATATTCCAGGAGGGCTCCCTTTGTTGTTCTATCAATGATATGTATATGTCTATTACCAGAATATTGGGTTTGTCTTTCTTTGCCTGCCATTCAAGACAATCTTTGTCCTCAGACTTATAAAAACCCGCATTGCTCATATTCCAAATAATCCTGATCCATTGGGCACCCAAAACACCATCTATGCCTAGAGCTCTATCCGTTTTCCATAGCGGCATCGCATTCTTCCAACCTTTTATAACCTGTGCCCAGAAAAAAATGCCCTTTTGGTGGAGTAACGAGAGAATCTGAGGGCCAATTTTTGGATCTGAATCAACGCCCTTAATGGCATCCAGATCTATAAGGATATTGTTACCATTTTGGAATTTCCATATGAAGTTCTTGCGGAAGAAAGGAAGAATTTTCAGGAAGCTCCTCCAAATAACTGAGCCTTGGGTGGGCCAAGAAAAACCATTTTTGTACCAATAGAAAATGTCTTCATTCCCAAGGTATTTCAATTTAATAGTATGACTCCATAAGTTCTTTCCAAAAATCGCCCGCCATAATGATTTGCATGGGAGAGCTCTGCCAAAGATGCGCAGATTCAAGATGCCGTAGCCCCCAAGTCTTTTGGGGAGAGACATGTTCTCCAGTCTTGTGAGGTGATATTTTCTCCTATCCTTACTTCCACACCAGATGAAAGTAGCCATTAAGTTGTTTAATTTATTAATTATAGATGATGGGATGAAAAACAAGTGCGACCAATATACACTGATTTGAGCCAGAACCGCGTGAGATAAGATCATTCTTCCAGCAAGTGATAAACATTTAAATTCCCATCCTTGAATCCTCTTATAAAATGTATTTATGATCCATGACCAGTCCAAAGTATTGTATCCTGTGGGCTTAAGATGATATCCCAAATATTTTAACCCCTCCTTTATGGATACCACCCGAATTTGCATCCTTACCATAATGAAATGAGGATTTGACTTCATTGACATAAAGGCCAGTGGCTCTTTGAAATAAGTATATAATTTCATGCAAAAAATGCCAGGTGATTATGCAAAGTCTAGCAAACAGCAACACATCATCCACAAAGAGATTGTGAGTAGGATTGTTACCTCTGGAAATAACAAGGGGGCCAATATTTCCATCATTTACCGCCTTCTTGATGTGTAGACTAAGGGTATCCATAACCAAGAAGAATAAAATTGGGGATAAAGAACACCCCTGTCGGAGACCGCTTTCAGCTAGGAAAAAGGATGTGGGATACCCATTGATTACGATCGCGTAGTTGACTCCTTCCATGCAAGACATGATCCATTTTGTGCACTTGTCATTTAGCCCGATTTTGATGAGTAAACATCTGAGATAGCTCCAATCCAGGCAGTCGTATACTCTTTGTAAATCAATTTTGAGAATGGCAGCGCCAATATTTTTTGAATGTATAGAGTGCATCGCTTCCTGAGCTATAGCTATAGCTTCAAGGATGTTCCTTCCACATAGAAACCCGTGTTGTTCTTTTGATATATGTTTAGATAACTTTCCTTGGATTCTCTCAGCAATAATTTTTGAAGTGATTTTATAAATGACATTACATAATGAGATCAGTCTATAGTCTACAAAGGTGGAGGAATCCTTTCTTTTTGGGATCAGCGCTATATAGGTGGAAGAAATATGTTGATGAATTCTCCCCTGGGTTCTGATCTCTTCTACCATACCCAAAATGTCCTTCTTCATTATATCATAGAAGTGGATAAAAATGTCAATGGACCAGCATTCAAGTCCGGGGCATTTGTCCTTTTTAAATGTTTTCATTACAGAGAGTAACTCCTCCTCCGTTATCTCAGCAAAGAGCCTTTCATTATCTTCATCGTTGAACATTCTTGTAAATGGATCAATACCCCATAAGATGTCATTAAACTCCCTGTTAGCCTCTCTTTTATATGCTTTTTTAAAATAGTTGACAGCTTGATTTGATATGTCTTCTTGGGAGAACATGTAATCTCCCTCTTCATTTTTGATTTTCCATATATAATTTATAGCTCTTCTTTTGCTAGCAAATCGATGGAAGAACATGGTGTTCTTATCACCTTCTTTCATCCAAGTAATTCGACTTTTGAGCTTCCAAGAGATTTCTTCAATCTTCAAAAGATTTTGTTTCTTCTTTTCAAGTTCCCATATCCGAACTCGAGTGCTCCATGAAATGTCTTGAGCAGTCATGCCCACAGCGAATACAGCAAGTTCCTTTTCAATTTTTTTCAACTCAATACAATTTTCATGTTTTCCAAAATTTGCCACTCTTTCACCTTGGATTTAAGATTGTTCAGTTTGTAAATCAAGTACTCTGTTGGAGAGGCCTTCGTAGAAAGACAATTAGTAGTCCAGCATTCTCGAACCATGTTGACAAAAGCTTCTTCTTCAAGCCAATATCGATTAAATTTGAACGGGTAACTTTTGCGGGCATTTGAGTTCATCCATTGAAGAGAGACCAGCCTATGGTCGAAAATAAAAACAGGGAGAGTGAGAGAGGTCGGGATACCAAATTTCTCTATCAGCTATTCGTGCATGATAAATCTGTCCAATCTTTCGCTATATAGGCATCACCCAAGCACCCATTATCCCATGTGGGAGACATAGAATTTGGACAGATGTCTACATAATTAAAAAGCATCATAGCTTCCTTGATTTTCTCCCCAATAGAATCAGATTTTTTTCCCCTTCCCCAAACTTCATCGGGTCCCATAGAGAAATTGCGATCTCCCGCGATGAGGAGTGCTTCATTCTCCAAGATACCAGAGGCAATGAAGTGTTCCCAATAGGACGCTCTGTCCTTGTAAGGAGCATAAACATTCAATATATGAATCCTGTTAGAACGCCCTCTAAAATTTGCAAAGATCAAAACTCCTCCAAGGCATCTGAATGTTTTTGCACATATCCATCTCGGATCCCATATCACTGCAGGACCTCCAGAAAGACCCGACACCTCTGTAGCCGCAATATACCAGGAAGGGAGCATTCGTCTGAAGTAAGAGATAATATCTTGGCTGTTATGCATTGTTTCCTTTATTAAAATCAACCTGTATGAAGAAGAAAAAAATAATTTTTTTAGAACATTGAATTTGGGGCTTGCTCCCAGCCCCTTGATATTGATGGAAAGCATGTTCATCATTTTATACAATTTTCGGGCAAATCAGCTCTAAGAGGTCCGGTACCAGAGGAATGATAGATGGGAATATCAATAAGGGAAGAGTCTTGGAAATCCAGGTTCCGAGAACCCTTCCGTCCTCTAAAATGTCTACTGCCCCTATTGTGTTTTCGGCAAACAGTGATGTTTATAGCAGAGTTTGGACTAATGCAAGGAGAAGAGGATTTTCGGGGTTTATGGATGGTTAGGGGGAGTAAGTGGAGAATTTTTTTTTTGTAGCAGCATGTCCAGGTCGCTTACTATGGAATTGGAGGGGGATGGAAGAGGAGAGAAGGGGTAGAAATGTAGCTCATGGGGGCTTTTTCTTTAGAGGCCGAGCGGTTCTGAGGGGAGGTTTGTTCTAGAATGGTTGGGGAACGATCAGGTCTGATAGGTGACGGGGAAGAAGAAAGGATAATGTGGGAGTTTTCTATCATTCGGACAGGGGAGCCATCTCGAGTCATAGGAGGGGGAGCAATCGGGATATTAGGGGGAGGTATAGGAGGGGGAGACGGATGAGGAAAAGCAGGGTCACATACTGCTTGCAAAGTTCCGGTTGAATTTGATCTCATAATCAAGATGTAAGAAGATTTGTGGACTCGGGGCGAGAGGGAAGAATGATGATTCTAGCCTCCCGTCTTATAAGAAGAAGAATGGTACATCTGAGAACGGTCATGAGGGAGAATATTAGCAGGAGGAGAAACTTCATTGAAATAACGACTATCTCTGTTATCATCAGCCGGAGACATAGCAGAGACGTTTGAATTGTTTTTTACTTGGTAGATTTTCTTCCATACCTTTCCATGAATTATCTGCGGACATTTTTCGTTTAAATGACCTGTTTTATGACATTGAGCACATCTAAAAGGCACACCCCAGTAGTCCAGCCTTTGAGAGGTAGATAAATTTCCCTAGATGAGGTCAATGTGATCCGAGAAACCACCTCGGTAATCCTTTTCAATCAGCAGCCAAGCAACCCTTTTATCCCTAGCTCCTAGGCAACCTGGATCAACGTAGACAAATCTCCCGATAGCATTTCCAATGGAGGAGAGAGTCTCCTTTGTCCACAGTTCTATAGGCAATGCTGGAAGTTTGACCCAAATGAAGTAGTTTTGAGGGGTGTTGCAGAGGGGGTCGAAACCTATATACCACCTGTGAAGAGCCAAATAACTTTGCCCATGAACCCAAGGGAGTTTCCATATAATGTAAAGATCTTTTACCTTCAAAAAGTGGAAGCTATACCAGTCACCCATCAAACGGACTATGGAGGGCGTATAACCAATGAGTGGTCCCCATCGAGAACCCAGCCATTTCCGGAGATGATTATCATCCATATCAGGGAAGTGCCACTTCCCTATCAAAGCCCGCGATTGTAGACTAGCAATACGGTTCGAAAGTTTTCCACCATCTAAACAAATAACCGAGGGAGAAGGAGTAATTTTAGCAGGGCGATGGTTATGCTTACGACAGGGTGCAGAAGGGGACCCCAAAAGGAGATCAGAATCATGAAGAGGAGGGCAGATGTGTTCCTCCAGCCTGGAGTGCCAATCGGGAGCTTTAACAATGCCAACATAAGTTGCCAGCTACCATAGCAGCCTGGACCAATCCGATGTGTTAGATTCTGTGTGGAGGATTTCCATCAGCATAAAAATCTACGGCATCTAGGACGGAGAGAGACACATCCAAGGCCAGCCATATTAATTGTCTTATCCACAAGAAGCCACCTCGGGATCTCGGATATGCTCCGATAATAGGAAAAATAAAAAACAAGGACCCAAAAGTACAAAGAAAATCTGAGGAGATCGAACTGGGAAGCCTAGAATCCTCCAGGCATTAATAGAAAGTGGCAAAAATCTAAGGCAAGGACTAAAAATAGTAAATATTGGTCAAGGGGGGCTAATCGAGGGTGTCCTTTACTTAGAAAAGGTAGGCAGATATAGTAAAGGAGGCCATACGGAGGAAAGGGATTTGAAAAAATCAGATAGGAGCCACATCAAGATTGACAGGAAAAGGTCGGAAATAGAAAAAACTGGTGACAAAAAAACCAGCAGAGGATCAATCTCTGAGAAAAAAAACAGTGAAGTGGAGACCTCCGAGCAGACGACATAGCGGAAAACAAAACCGAAAATACACCACCAGTGGCCAATCTTCAGACGGACGTCGGTGCAGGGTCTAAATACTATGAAGTATTTTTTGAAAATGTCTATAGACGACCGAAGGCGAATAGAGATATCCGACTGGGACATGATGATGAAAGATGTCTTCTCAAAAAACTATCAGAGCAGGGACTTAGATAATGCATAGCATGTAGTTCAAACAGATCACTCCAGAGATAGATACTAAAACTTTAAAACAAAACATCCTTAATAGTCTAATTCAAATAATAGTTTTCATCTCCTGTGCGATCTCAAAACCATCTTAGAACCAATATGAATCATTATCGCTGCAGACAAAATATTTAATAAACAATGCATCCAAAATATTTAAAATCTTAGGAAACAGGAAGAGAAAACTCTAACCTTTAAGCAAGCGAGAGTTGAGGGAGACCAATGCTGCGATAGTGCACTGAGTAGAATGAGCCCAAGTTGAAAAGAGAGTACATAGATTTATTTGGACCTGGGACCAGGAGGGAAAACCAGGCTCATAAGAAAAACTAAGTATTATAGTTCAGGCTGGTTATCAGACTCCCCACACCAGAGGGTGCGGGGATGAAGATTAAGCCGACGAAAAGTTTGAAAGGCGGATCCAGCGAGTATATAAAGAAATCACAACCATCAGAAGGAGTCGGACAAGCAGGATATTTCATTGCCACCTGATGGTGTTGGACATGCAGAATGCTCGGAAAAGGAGGCAGGTGGCCAATAAAATAAGTGACGAGCGGGCGCTAAAAGGATCATGCATAAACGGAGAATGCTTTGTTCAGTAGAGATGGAAGACCTTCGCACCTGCAGGCAGAATATTGGCCCGCCATGGATAGAGAAAGGCTATTGGACGCTATAATAGCGCAGCTCCACTCGCTCCCGAAATTCCGGATTTTTGATAATGACGACTCTAAGAAGACCACAATTTTAGGTAAGTTTTGATAATGACTAGTCTAAGAAGGCCACAATTTCAGCCGGAAAAATAATGGAAATTAAATTGGAAATTAAATTCCGGAAACCAACAGGGAAAATCTGGCGGAAATTCTCCGAAATGCTGGAAATTTTAGTATACGTTTTGGAGTTTGCATACCGGTCATTAATATGTCGTCTTACATTTTCATCTCCTTCATTGAAATCGTGTTACATTGATACTGTCCTTCACTTATCCTTCATTGAAATCTCGTCTTACTCTGTCATTATTGATAGCATTGTTGTCCACTTACGTGGTTTTGTGCGCCTTGGGCTTTTCCTATTTGTTTTTTACTTCTGTAATGGTGGCATATCGCTAGGATAGTATTTTGTCTTTCCTGCTTATTTTCTCATTGAGAACTCCTTTTACATTAATACCCCCCTCCTCTCATTTTTGAGCACTTTTACATTAATACCACCCTCCTCCTCCTGTCATTTTTTATAGCAATTTTATCCACTTTACAGGTGGTTTTGTGAGGGCTGGGTTTTTTCTGTTTGTATTTGATTATAGTAATGGTGACAAATCCACAAATCGTTGGGGGTGGTATTTTGTCTTTGCTACTTCTTTGCTATTTGGAGTGGGAAATGTTGAGATGTCTGGTGAAAGTTCCCCATTCCTTTGCTTTGATGGTAAATGTTTCAGATGTTCCCCCCTGTTTTGAAAAGTATTCACCACCTACTTCTGGAATCCAAGCCAGTGAGCTTTTTTTGCTGTCCAAAGGAATTAGTAACATGTGAAGTATTACAAAAATGTGAAAAACGGCTATGAATTTTCATCTATGATGCCTAGTTGTACAAGATGTATGGTAATAGTTTTTATTAAATACATGATCCTTTCCTGGTCTATGGTTATTAAATTGTGTGGAATTGCCTTTTTCAGTTACTTTTGTCAATATGGTGTTACCGCCTTTTCAATTACTTCTGTCACATTTACCATTAAAATGGTTAATGGTATTTGTTTATTGTTAACAGAATTTATTGATTCAATTTGTGTGTGAAATAAATAAAATAAAATGGCATTACAGCTTCACTCATGAAATTCTGTGTCATGTGGTGTTGTATATTCTGTTCTATATGTTTACATAGATATTGCATATGTTATTGCAGATGATTTTTATTTTTGTTATTTGGTTCTCCTCTTTATAATTACTTTGCAATTCATATTTTATTTTTTTGGATGACTTGCATTTAGTTTCTTTATTAACAATGATATTTCTACTTGCATTTCTACATCTAGTAGCGTTTGCTTCGAAATCAGTCATCATTTCTACTTGCATCTCTTGACTTCACTCTCTAGATCATCTTCAAGCGAATCTTCAGACGAATGTTTACCATGATAGAAGGGTTTCACGGCGTCATTGTGGTGGTAGCTATGTTGCGTTGTGGTATTTAATGAAAGACTAGTCGAGGAAGGTTGACACCTACACTTACATTTTTATCTCACGCATCAAAAGCATATGATCCCGGAATGTAATTTTGAGACGGGTCAATCCTCTGCATTTCTATTTTTACCTCACGTAATCTGCAATTCTATTTTTAGCTCACACAATGAAACAATGTGATCTCTGAATAAATTTCATACCTGTCAATCATTACATCCCAAGGGTGTCTCTCAATTACCTCCTCCAGTGACCAGCCAATAATAACCCAAATATGACCACTAAAGCTATGGCCATGATAAGTGGCCACTGCCAACCCAACTATGACCACTACCAACCCAGCCCCCTTCACAATGATTCTTTGGGTAATGCTACTAAATCTGGCAAATGAAAAGGAAGAAACCTCCCTTAAGTATTGAGTGAGTTCCAACCCTCGGAATACTATTTTATGCAAAATTTAAGGTCCAACAATGTTTTCACCATTTTCAAGAGTTCCAACCCTCGGGATACTATTTTATGCAAAATTTAAGGTCCAACCATGTTCTCACCATTGTCAATCCTATAACATGCATCTAACCAAATACCATTTGAGATTTATATAGACATTTTTCATATTTGAGTTTTTTTACTGCAAAGTTAATGCATTGTCTATTTTCAGGTCCAACCATGTTCTCACCATTGTCAACCCTATAACGTGCATTTAACCAATTTTCAATGTTGTCAACCCTATAACGTGCATTTAACCAGTTGTCATTGAGATTCATATAGACATTTTTCATATTTGAGATTTTTTAAAGCAAAGTTAATGCATAGTTTTGAAATTTTGTGTGACATCCCTGAGATGCTAGTGTCACACTAACTGATGTTAGTGTCACATGTCACAGTAACTGTATTGTTTTACAATGGTCCTGTGGGAATCTATTTCTTCTTTCCCTCGTATTTAATTTCATCTACACATTAAAAAATCAAGAAAAAAAACAAAAAAACAAAACAATATGTGAAAACCCAACCCAAAACATATTTCTGAAGCAGCCAAGTACGAAAGACTGTAAAGCCCAGTGTAGAATGGCTCTTTCCTTTGGTGCCTCCATTTTCTGTATTTCAGGTTCAAACAAACAAAAAACGAGAAATATTATTGTCTTGTCTACAAACTTGCAAACCATGATGACTTTTCTTTAACTCCATTCTAAGCCCAACAAAGCCCCCTTTGCGGTGCCCCTTGGAATTGAGGAAAAACCAAACTCTCGCTTTTCATGGGTTCATAGATGTCATCATAGTATTATATTTATAATGGTTAATAACCCATTGGCCCTATTATTTTAAGATTTCATGATATTTTTGCTATCGCTAATAAAATATCAGGCTTTTCTTTTGTATTTTCTATTGCATGCCTTCTTTCTTTTGTATTTTCTATTGCATGCTTTCTTTGGACCTGTTAGCCCTGAGGTGCAGTGCTGCTATTTTGAAGACTAAAGGAGGGAAATAGTCTATTTTTTTGTCATGGAGAGGTTCCCATACAGTCCATCACCTCACTTTTCTCTCTCATCCATGTTCATTCATGTCCTAACCCAACCCTTACATCATAACACAACTCACTTTCGCCTTGGTCCTATGTGAATTAATTCATTTTTCCCCCTTTTGTATTGTTACTTTTTAGAGTGCGTGAAAACATGCACTAAGGCTCAAAAGCCCCCGAAAACCTTACCTTTCCATCCATATGCGCCCCTTTGCACATTTCTCTAGGTCATCACATTTCTGATCGGACAGTCCACACTTCATCCGACCAACATTATACGCTCACCCGCTTCAACCAATCACCACCGTTAGATCATTTCCGCCAGATCTAACGGTTATTGTGCATATTGCTCAGGAAACAAGAGAGAGGGATACCCACCCGATAAAGAAGTTTCCTCTCTCTCCTTCGCTGCTACGTGGCGGGCGATGAATGGAATCGGGCGAGCTCCAACCTTTACCACTTACCGCCCGATATAAACCATTTCTGCCTAAATAAACCGCTCCTAGGCGTTATCCTTCGAGCACCTCCTCCGCCTGATAGCCATTCGATCTACCCATATAAGATATGATGGCTCGAACTTATTTTTCTCCCGCCACGACTTCAGGTCTCTGGCGATTGATCTCCTCTATCCATTCCTCCCGATCCAATGGACCTCGTTCACGATCACCATAGTTCATCCTTCGTTGCTTGACCAACATCCCAACCGCCAATCCACACCATCCAACGGCCCCCGTACCTCACCTCCCACCAGTCACCCACGGAGGAAGTTTGTTGGCTTTGTCAGTGTTTTTGACAGTCAAACAGTTGAACTGAAATAACAGAATGCATGGCCGAAAGGGGAAAAAACAACAGCACGAGCAAAGCACCTAACAGCGCGGTGAAATTACCAGAATTTGATTACCGTGTTTGTTAGAAATAGAACCCTCTGAGCTCATGTTTGTCTAGTTATGGCATCAAGTAGTTAGAAGACAAAGGGGATAGATTAATACATCTTGAGCCTCAGAGAGTTCGAGAGTATTGTAAAAATCCTATAAATGGTTGAAAGTTTGAATGAATAAAGGTTCAACTTTTGGAGACTGTGGATACTCTATTCCTCCTAGTGTCTCATCTTCATTCTAGTAATATAAGATTCTTTTGTTTTTATATGTTAAATCGCCATCTTCTCCTCTATTCTAAGCTTGCAGTTGAATAGGTTATTCATGTTTTCTTTTGTGTCTAATGCCAAATAATTGTCGTCTTATTTCTGCGTTGATAAATTAGATTTGCAAGCTTCATTTATTTTTTGTAGCTATCCATTCATATGTGTTTATGTATGTATCTATTAGTATAGTCGGGATTCTCCATCTATTCATTGAATCTATAAACTATTGAGCATTGGTGGTCGAAAGCCTTGTCAAGCTAAGGGTGTTCATGCATGTCTTGAGTGAAAACACAGTTGAAACAATCATCTAACTTGATCCAAATCCTAATCCATTCCAATATTTCAGAGAAAGATATTGAAGATTTATATGTTACCAGGCATCTCCGAGCTACAAACTAAGAGAGTTTCCTGGAGTGCCAACATAATTGGCGTCATTGCTGGGGAGAGGAGACTGAAGCTCAGCTTCCCTGGGGGACGACACAAATCCAGCTTTGATGATAGACAAATTTTGGACACTATTTGGGTTGTGGTCATCTATCTAGTGCCTCTACTGGAGGATGAACCTCTTGGAGACTCCACTCCATAGTTATGGCTCAGTTTGTGAGGCATGCTCGGAGAAATCCTTAGAAGCCACGAGCTGACCCAGTACCTGACCCTGAAAAAATCATCAAAGAAAGAAAGACATTGCAGAAAGGAGCATCAGGTTTAGGTATCTCTGAACAATATTCTATATCTCTTCAATAAAATCCTGTAATAGAACAAATACATGTTGAGAGTATAGCATCTAATGCTATCAGTGAAGAAAACGTCTCAGAGATTCATAGAGCTCCTTATTCTTTAGGTTCTTCTTTCGTTGTAAGCTCAAAGGAAGCCTCTCCTCCTATCCATCATACTCCTTTAGTCCTATCGGGCACTCTTCAACCCTCTGTCATTCAAACTTCTAGTACCCTTATAGCCACCACAGCTATGGCAACACCACAAGCACCTACCAAAATAAAAAAAATCATAGCTGCTAGGTATGGACCTCCAGTATTGCCCACTCCTTTGAATTCCATGCCTACTGGAGAATATTAGAAGTATATGCCTAAGTTCACTGGGATTGAAGGTGTTATAGCTGAGGAACATCTTGAATCATTCTATAGCTATGCTGATAACTTGGACATTAGTGAAACTGATGTATGGATGAGAGTCTTTGTCTAAAGTCTAGATGGAGAAGCTAGAAAATGGTTCAGAGAACTAACCCCAAGGTCTATAAGAGATATTGAGGTTTTAGATGATGTATTCCTAAGGCATTGAGGGGATAAGAAGAATCTACTCTACTACCACACCGAGTTTGAGAACTTAAAGAGGGAAAATGGTGAGTTGTTGTCTGATTTTAATAAGAGGTTTAACCGCGTGTACAACAAGATACCTGCTAAAGTAGAACCCACCACTACCTCTGCTAAACTAACCAATACCAGTGCTTTTGATTCTGATTTTTGTCTATTGTTGAGGGAGAGACGATATGCTACCTTGGCTAATATGCAGGATGTAGCCTTGGAAGTAGAATCAAACATCATGGCTACAGAGAAGCTCAAGGGGAATGTTGATAGAAGGAGAAAGAGGGGTGAATCTTCATCTTCTTCAAATCCCAAGATAGTCTATAAAATTACTAAGATGATAGAGTCATTAGCCTCTGAAATCTCCAAATTAAAGGTTGAACAACACCTTGGGAAAGGAAGAGTTCCTAATACCTTTTCTCCTAGAAATCCAAATCCATATAGAAAAGCCAATGAGCAGTTGCAGATTCTGCAAATAAGCAAAGATTCCAATCAAGACCAAAGGGTGAAGACCCCTTTCCAAAATGTAGTCATGGAAGAAGAACAGTTTAAAGAAGATGATGAGATCCATTTTCTGGAAGACAAAGCCAATGCCTACTTTTTGACTTTAGCTGCCTATGAAAAGTCATTATTCAATGACGAGATCAGCCAAGAGTGGGATGGTGGAGCTGTTCTGCAAATTGATGATAAACACAGATATGATTTGAGGTTGAAGATGAATAATGCCAAGGAAACTCATGTTCAAAGAGTTGTTGTCCCTACAATACAGTAAGCTAATAAGTAGAAATGACTGGCAGTTGATCCCATCATCCTCAAAGCTCAAGCTTCAAGGCCTCCTTCTTTTAGTTTTGAATCAGAAATTCAGAAGCTAAGCATACCTATACCTCTGATTGAACTAGTGAAGAATGAGTCCTTCAAGAGATCTATCCTCAAGGCCCTTGAGCCTAAATCCATCAAAGCCTCCATTGACTATTTAAATCTGCAAGACGACAAACCAGCTATTGTTCTCAGCCCAATGATTGAAAATTATGATGACAGCTCCCCATCATTCTATGTCTCTTTGACTATTCATGAAAAAATCCTTCACAACTACCTTCTAGACGTAGGATCCATCGATAATCTAATGCCCAAGGCTGTCATGGATGAGTTGGGTATTGACATTACCAAGTCTTATCATGACCTATTTTCTTTTGAATCTAGAAAAGTGAAATGTTTGGGATTAATCAAAGACCTATCCATCACCTTGTCTCAGATGCCCATGAAGAGCATGATGATGGATATTGTGGTAGCAGATGTACCCCCAAGTTTTGCATGTTTCTTTCCAGAGGTTGGATCAAGAGATTAGGTGGAACATTGAAAAATGATCTGTCCTATGCTACTACCCTAGTTTTTGGAGGTGAGAGAAGGAGATTATACAGAGAAGCTCAGTTGGCTTATATCATTAATGATGAAAGGAATCCCACTAATCATCCCATCTATGTTGTCGAAACTGATTTTCGAGATTGTGTTCTTCAGATTGAAGAATTCCAGTTGGTTTCCATGCAGCATAGGAAATCGGTTTGCCAGATCACATAGGAAGAAGGCCCACAAATTTGGGACATGTTCTTTGATGGAGCTTGCTCGAAGGAAGCTACAGGGGCAGGTGTAGTCCTTGTGTCCCCCACACAATAATGCATTCATTTATCTTTCAAGTTAACTTTTCAAGTAACAAATAACATAACATAGTATGAAGCTTTGATATTGGGCTTAAACGTTGCTAAAGAAATGGGCATCAAAGATCTGAAGGTGTTTGGAGATGCAGACCTTATCATTCAGCAGGTGAACAAAACATTCCAAGCAAAGCATCCAAGGCTGAAAGCATACAAAGGTGAGGTATGGAAGCTCAAGGGTTCTTTTAATAGTTTCAACATTTCTTACATCCCTAGAATGAAAAAAACGGCTTGTTGATTCCCTTGTTGTGTCTGCTAGCACATTTATTTCTCCTTTACCTCCTAAATTGACTTATGAAGTTTAGGTGAAATATAGACCATCTCTGCTTGACAACGTCAAATACTGGAAAGTTTTTGAAGATGATGATGAAATTAACAGGTTTTTACAAGTCATTGATGAATTTTCTGAAATGCACATTGACCAAGAAAACGAAACCATTGAAGAATGCAACCAATCCAAGCTAAAGGACGAGATTGGTTAGGATAGAATTGGTCAGTTGCCTAGTAACCATATACCCAAAGGATTGGTGCCCCTAGCGAAGCTGTTTGATCATAATGATGGAACTCATAAGCTTGCCAAAAAAGAAAATGAGTCTGCAGTTCATAGACATAATGTAGAGAGTCTAGCCCATCCAAAGTACATAAATCTGTCCACTCACTTGTCTTCTGCCCAAAGTTCCGAGTATTGCACCTTGATGAAACAATTTGCTGATATTTTTGCTTGGGAATACAGTGATCTTAGGACCTATGACACCAACATCATTCAACATAAGATTTCGTTGGAGAAGAACACCATCCCTTTTAAGCGGAAATTAAGACCTATCAGCCTCTCTTATTGCTTTTGATTGAAAAGAAAATCAAGAAGTTGTTGGAGGCCAAGATCATAGTTCCTCTAAGGTATTCAAAGTGGATAGCTAACCTTGTCATAGTAAGAAAGAAGAATGGATAAATCAAGCTTTGTGTTGACTTCAGGAATCTAAAAAAATGCTCTAAAAAAGACAACTACCCCCTGCCTAAGATGGAACACCTGCTGCAAAAAGTTTCAGGGCTAGAGTCATGTCTTTCCTAGATGGATTTTTAGGTTATAATCAAGTTGTTGTACATCCAGAATATCGGGAAAGACCACCTTCACTACTCCTTGGGGCACTTTCATGTATTCCAAGATGTCTTTTGGACTGATGAATGCGGGGGCTACTTTTCAGAGGGCCATGGACATAGCCATTGTGGGAGAGAAGGAAAAGTTTGTCCTTATTTACCTTGATGACATAACAGTCTTTTCTAGTAATCACACTGACCATTTGTAGCATTTGAAGAAGGTGTATCTAAAATGCAGACGATTTGGAATTTCTGTGAACCCAAAGAAGTCACAGTTTTCTCTAGAAGAAGGAAAACTTCTGGGATATATTGTTTATGCTAAAGGTGTGAAGATCGATCCAGCAAGATTTCAAGCAATTCAGACATTGTCCATCCCAAGGTCAAAAAGGGACATTCAATCTTTCCTAGGTAAGATTAAATTTGTCAGGAGGTTTATTCCAAACTTTGCAGAGCTATTAAAGCACATCACTTCCATGCTGAAGAAAGAATCAAAAATAAAATGGACAGATGGTGAAAGAAGCTCTTTTGAAGCCATCAAACAAGCTATCATGGAAGCTCCCACTCTAATTAGTCTAGATTATATCAGGGAGTTTTATATCCTCTCTTTTGCCTCTTATGATACACTTGCAGCAGTTCTATTGCAGAAAAATGATGAATGTGTAGAGCACCCTATGGCCTTTTTCAACAAAACTCTGAGGGATGTTGAACTAAGGTATGACCTTATTGAAAAAAAAGCTTATTCTCTCATAAAATCTTTAAAGGAATTTAGAATTTATATTCTGCATTCCAAAGTGGTTGGGTATGTACCTTCAGCCTCAATAAAAGATGTCCTAACTCAGCCAAATATTGATGGAAAGAGAGCTAAATGGATTGCAAAATTCATAGAGTTAAACTTAGAGGTGAAGCCCACCAAGCTTGTCAAAGGCTAGGGCTTGGCTAAGCTTATGGCTGAGGAAAATCGCAGTTTGTTAAACATCAATTGCATGGGTTCAAATTCAGGTGGTGAGCGGACAGAGGAAGCAGCAGAAGAGCAAGAGCAAAATCAGTCTTTGGCTGAAAATCTAGCCACTTGTGAATGGTATTCCAGTGTAGTTCATTTTTTGCAAAAGCTAGAAGTCCCTCCGGGGCATAGCTCAAGTCAAGCCTGAGCCATTAAGCTCAGATCAACCAAATTTTGCATTAATAGAAACCTGCTTTATTGGAGAGACCCATCAGGGATCCTCTTGAGATGTCTAGACAAAGGAAAATCTGTGGAAGTCATGTACTAGTTCCATTCTAGCATCTGTGGAGGGCATCATTATTGGAAAACCATAGCCCACAAGATCCTGAGAGCTGGGTATTATTGGCCTACTCTGTTCTCTGATGTTTTTTCTTTTGTGAAGTCTTGTGACAAATGTCAGAGGTTTGCAGGAAGACAACAACTAAAATCTCTGCCCTTGAAGCCAATACACGCCAATGGTCCCTTCCAGCAGTGGGGCATGGACTTCATAGGTGAGATCAATCCAAATTCCAGTGGCCATCACAAATGGATCTTGGTAGCCACTGATTATTTCACCAAATGGATTGAGGCTATACCTACTAAAAATGCTAATCATCAGGTTATCATAAAGTTCTTGAATGAGAATATTTTCACTAGATTTGGTTGCCCAACCAAACTAGTCATTGATAATGCAGCAAATTTCAGGGGAAAATAATTGGCGGACATGTGTGAATCCATGGGCATTCAATTAGTGCATTCTACCTCATATTATCCTCAAGGCAATGGCCTCGCAGAATCATCTAACAAGAGTCTTGTAAGGATAATCAAAAAACTATTGGAGGACAACAAAAAGAGCTGGGATTCCAAGTTGAAGTTTTCACTGTGGGTTGACAGAGTTACCAACAAGAAGTCCATAAGAAATTCTCCATTTACCCTGGTTTATGGCACTGATGTTGTTTTTCCTATCCAGCTGATTCTCCCTGTGGCCAAATTCTTGCAAGAAGAATAGGATGAAGAGAATGACATGGCGAGGAGAATGAGTAACTTGGTTGAATTACAGAAGATCAGAGAACAACTGGTTGAGAAGTCAATAATTCATCAGAAGAAGATCAAAGAAACCTTTGATATAAAGACAAAAATGGACAGTTTTCTGGTTGGTGACGGGGTTCTCAAATGGGATGCATTGAAGGAAAAGAAGGGCAACCATGGTAAATTTGATGCCTTATGGATGGGACCGTTTTTCATTGCTCAAGTTAAGATGAATAACACTTTCACTCTACACAATTTGGAGGGGGAAGGTGTTTTTTATGGCCCAGTCAATGGGCGGCTTTTGAAACTTTACTTCATATGAGGCTTTAAGGCCTTAATATCGTAATAGGTTTTTTCAGTTTTTGTTTTCTATGCAAATAAACTCCATGCCCAATGGAACACTAGGAGATAAGTTTGTTTTGGTTGTTACTGGAAAGGCAGTAGTCTACAGTTCTTGAAACCTCACAGGGAGGCTTTCATCCCCAGAAGGAGCCAGTGTTAGACCTGAGGTGCAATGCTGCTATTTTCAAGACTAAAGGAGGGAAATGGTCTATTCTGTTGTCATGGAGAGGTTCCCATATGGTCCAAAACCTCACTTTTCTCACTCATCCACTCCCATCTACGTTCACTCATGTCCTAACCCAACCCTCACATCATAACACAAATCACTTTCGCCTTGGCCCTACATGAATTAATCCATTTTCCCCCTTTTGTATTGTTATTTTTCAGAGCGCGTGAAAACATGCACTAACGTGCAAAAGCCCCCGAAAACCTTATCTTTCTGTCCATATGCGCCCCTTTGCACATTTCTCGAGGTCATCCCATACCTTCGTATCCCCCGCCGTTGATCTTCCCACTGATCGGATGGTCCACACTTCATCCGACCAACATTATACGCTCACCCACTTCAACCAATCACCACCATTAGATCATTTCCGCTATATCTGACGACTATCATGCATATCGCTTGAGAAACAAGAGAGAGGGATACCCGCCCGATAAAGCAGTTTCCTCTCTCTCCTTCGTTGCTATGTGGCGGGCGATGAATGGAATCAGGTGGGCTCCAACCTTTACCACTTACTGCCCGATATAAACCATTTTTGCCTAAATAAACTGCTCTTGGTCATTATCCTTCGAGCACGTCCTCCACCCGATAGTCGTTTGATCTACCCATTTAAGATCTGGCAGGTCAGACTTATTCCACTCCCGCCACGACTTCAGGCCTCCAGCGATTGATCTCCTCTGTCCATTCCTCCTAATCTAACGACCCTCATTCACGATCACCATAGTTCATCCTCTGCCGCTTGACCAACATCCCGACCATCGATCCACACCCTCCAACATCCCCCGTACCCCACTTCCCACTAGTCACCCAGGGAGGAAATTTGTTGGCTTTGTCAGTGTTTTTTATAGTTGGATAGTTGAACTGAAATAACAGAATGCATGGCCGACAGGGGAAAAACAACAACACGATGCAGCCAAACCAACATAAATGATCATGGAACATCACAACACGTGTGAACCAACTGACAACGCGATGAAATTACTAGAATTTGATTACCGCGTTTATTAGAAACAGAGTCCTCTGAGCTCATGTTTGTCTAGTTATGGCATCAAGTAGTTAAAAGATAGAGGGGATAGATTAATACATCTCGAGCCTCAAAGAGTTCAAGAGTATTGTAAAAAGCCTATAAATGGCTGAAAGTTCGAATGAAGCTCTCCTAGGTTGTAGCTCGGAGATGCCTGGTAACATGACCTATCTTTCGCAAGTGATCAATAACTCAAGAGACCATATTCAATTGTTGCAGCCACCTCGATCTTCTTTTTTTAGTGAACCATGTTGAGCCTTTACATTAAATATTTTATGCTCTTATTTGTTCAGTGAACCATGTTGAGCCGTTACATTAAAGATTTTATGGAAACTGACCAGAACTTTTAATGAACATTAAAGATTTTAGGCTCTTCTTTGTTTAGTGAACCATGTTGATCTGTTACATTAAAGATTTTATGGAAACTGACCAGAACTTTTAATTAATATTGAGAGAAGTTGGGATGTGGAGAGATGGATAAACAAAACACTCATTATTGTAGTGACCACGCTACAGGATTGGTCGCTACAAGAAATACCAAAACTTTTAATGAATATTGAGAGAAGTTGAGATGTTGAGAGATGGATAAGGTTGGTCGCTACCATGTTACCAGATTGGTCCCTACAGGAAATACCAAAATTTTTAATGAATATTGAGAGAAGTAAACTTTTAATGAATATTGAGAGAAGTTGGGATGTTGAGAGATGGATAAACGAAACACTGACTGTTGTAGCAACCACGTTACAGGATTGGTGACTATAGGAAATACCAAGTAGTGATTTTTGAATTTATAAAATTGATTTTTACTTTACTTTTAAGTACCAGTCTTTACCTACAAAAACAGTACTAGTCTTTACCTACAAAAAAATACATTATAAAAATGGACCTATAAAAATGGACCACGTTACAGGATTGGTCGCTATAGGAAATACCAAATGGTGATTTTTTAATTATAAAAATGATTTTAATTTGCTTTTTAAGTAAGTCTTTACCTACAAAAACAGTGCACTGTAAAAATGTTATTATTATATTCTTTTCGGAACAACTCCCATAATAAAATCAACATATTTATATTAATCTGCAAAATCAGTACACTATAAAAATGTTATTATCATATTCTTTTCTGAACAACTCCCATATGATGAATAATGCATGATCAGAGGTATTGAATAAAATCAACCTATTTATATTAATCATCTCTCTTATTGATACTCCATCTATATTAATCACTCTATTGATATGATAGTCCATCCTAAAAGGTATCCTAGCATGATCAAACATAACAAAAAAAGTCCATCCATGATCACAAACATAACCATATCAATTAAATTCTTACATTTTTAACTATCCACATTCACATGTTTTTATGAATGCTCTTACCTTGATGCCTCGAGGTATCCTAGCCTGATCACAAACATTTATCAATTAAAAAGTCCATCCATGAATGTAATTATCCACATTCACATGCTTTTATGAATGCTCTTACCTCTAGAACTCGAGGTATCCTAGCATGATCACAAACATTTATCAATTAAAAAGTCCATCCATGAATGTAATTATCCACATTCACATGCTCTTATGAATTCTCTTACCTCGAGACCTCGAGGTATCCTAGCATGATCACAAACATTTATCAATTAAAAATTCCATCCATCTAAAAGTTATCATCCATCCATCTAAAATTTATCCTAGCATGATCACAAACTAACCATATCAATTAAAAGTCCATCCTAAAAGCCATCCATCTAAAAGTTATCTCAGCATGATCACAAACTAACCATATCAATTAAAAAGTCTATCCTAAAAGGTATTCTAGCATGGTCACAAATTAATCATGTCAATTAAATGTTTACATTTTTAATTATCACAAACATAACCATAAGAGTCCATCCTAAAAAGTAACCATATGAATTAAAAACTAACCATATCAATTAAAAGATCCATCCTAAAAAGTATCCTAGCATGATCACAAAATAACCGTAGAATGATCACAAAATAACCCTATCAATTAGATGCTTACATTTTTAATTATCACAAACATAACCATAAATGTCCATCTTAAAAATTTAGTAACCAAATCCATCCTAAAAAGTATCCTAGCATGATCACAAAATAACCATAGAATGATCACAAAATAACCTTATTAATTAGATGCTTACATTTTTAATTATTACAAACATAACCATAAATGTCCATCTTAAAAATTTAGTAACCATAGCATGATCACAAATAAAACCATATCAATTAAATGCTTACATTTTTAATTATCCACATTCACATGCTCTTACCTCCTCATCCTCGATTCTTATTAAATGTTTACATTTTTAATTATCCATATTCCCATGCTCTTACCTCCTCACTTCTTATTAAATGTTTACATTTTTTATTATCCACATTCACATCTTCATACCTCCTCGATTCTATCTATACCTATCCCATATAATGCATATAATATTATAATCACAATCAAAATTTATGTATAATAATACAATATATCCATACCACCTATACCATAACCTTATTTAATCAAAATTTATGTCTAATAATACAATACATCCATACCAGCTATACCACAACTTTATTTAATTTTTATTTCGCCATCTCTATTTTTCCAAATTTCATTGTGAAAATAATTATGACAGTACTTTATTTAGTTTTGATTTCGCCATCTTTTTTTGCCGAACTTTATTTAATCAAAATTTATGTGTAATAATACAAAATATCCATACCATAATTTTATTTAGTTTTTAATTTTTAATTTTTTTTCCAAATTTCACAATGTCAATGTCAAAATAATATATGACGACAACACTTTATGTCAATCGATAAGGAGCTTTCTCCGGAGGTTGTTTTTTTGGCTCTAACTCAATGCTATGTTCCAATTGATAAGGAGCTTTCTCCAGAGGTTGTTTTTCTGGTTCTAACTCAATGCTATGGTCCACTGCACGTCTCGGTTGTTTCCCTGGCTTTAACTCAATGCTATGGTCCACTACACGTCTTGGTGGAAGTGCTTTTGGTAGCTCATTGGGTATCAAATCTGCATATTTGTCCAACACATTGAAAATCTCAATTGGAACACACGCCCCACTCCATCATTGCTATCAACTCCCCTGATGATTTTTGCATATGTCTCCACATCTAACTCCCGCATTGTTTTCTTCAAGCTTAGTGGAGAAACATGTTGCTCCTTAACTTCCTTCCTTTGCTTATGAGTAGGCAAAGTTCAAGTTCGTGAACCTCCAATCAAGATAACTTCATCGCAAAACGGGACAACAATCACCTTATTTCCTTTTAGAAAATCTTGTCCCAATATCATGTCAAAGTCGTTCATCTCCATCACCGTTAAGTCCAATCGACCCTGCCAGTCTCCAATTCGAATTAGCACTTCATCTGCCAATTCAGACACTCTATCCCTTGAGTTCACTACCTTGACTTCCACATTAGATGGAACCATCTGTAGCCCAACTTCTTTTGCCAATCTTATCGTCATGAAGTTGTGTGTGGCACTCGTGTCCACCAATAATTGGATAGTTGTTCCTTGAACTTCCAAGTCAAGAAACCCCAAACTATGTATCCAAGATTTCTTTTCCAAAATTCCAGACTGTATACATACCTGGTCTTTGCATCTTGTTTTTGGAAAACTTTGATGCCATCTGTCATGAACCCAATTTCTTTTTCCCGAATTGAGCATCGTGTGGCACCGGCTAAATGGTTTAACACATTAGTTTCTTTACCATTTTTCAGACTACGCCTATAACATTCATCTTTCATCTTTTTATTCAGTTTAAGTGCAGAATAACTTAAACAACATTCACAACAATTACAAATGCACAAGACACATTTTTATTTAAATATCAAGTATGTAATATGCTGCAGATTTTGCAATATGCCAGGAGATAAAACTCGACTGGTTTATAAGTTTCAATACAAAGTGGGTGAGTTGTCAGGTCGGTCGGCTCGTGACATGACCCGACCGCAACTCGTCGCTCCAACTCGTTTCTACCTGGCACTCTTGTCGCAAACATCACAGGTTTAAGCTATCGACACTATCGTGGCCTACCCGTCATGCCCAAACTCGCAGACTCCCCTCTCGACACCCCTGCTTGGTTTCGCACTGTGGAAAAATCACATGCAGCCTTGCCCAAGTGCAACCGCACTACCATGTCTCCACGCCCAGACTTGATGTCGGGTCGACTCGCCCGTTGTAGTCACCTGTGGCCAGACCTTCGCATTGTTTCGTGTTAACTCCGCCCAACCCGCGGTCTCATCCCCTTTGGCTCGGCTCCCCCTCTCTGCTAACTTGAATGCTTATGTAGTTTTGTGGTTCGGTTGTTCGATGGTTCATTTGGTTCTCGCTAGTTTTATATGTGAGCTTGGACATGGAGAGGAGGCTTGGCTTAGTCTAATTGACCCATCCTCACTCCAACTCCACAAATTCAACACGTCGGCTAGCTCGTCGGCTTTGGTGGTGCGCCCAGCTTGTCGCCCTCCAATCATTTTCCTATAAACCAAAATGTCTTGTGCACCCAACACTTAGTCTTTTTTGGTGTTGGTGCCCCTCAACTCGTCGGTTAAGTGTGTTCGCTCCGGCTCGTCAGTTAGACGCGTCTCCACGGCTCGTCGACTAAGTGCGCCCGATCAAATCATCGGTTATGTGCGCACCCACCCAGCTCGTTAGTTAAACGCTCCCCAACAACTCGTTTGCCAACTCGTTGATTAAACGTGCCTGGCGTGGGCACCCAACACGCCCAAGTGCGACAATGACTCGGGTGCCTGACACAGGGGCATCTAAGTTGTCAAAGTCACCTGGGGATCACACTCAGCCTGGGCCACAACAACCCTTAGTTGACTGGATTTTTAAGCATGTATCCTCCCCTTAGCACAGGGCACAACTACCCCGTGAGGTTTGACCTTGGGTTGCCTTGCTGATGAGGCTCATCCTCAATTGGTTGTGCCATTGAGACTTGACTATATACATATACACACACTTTTAATTACTTGTTTCTTTTTTAAAATTGATACAAAATTATATTATTTCAAATGAACATGAAATATTTTATTTATAGTTGACAGTGAGAGTGAGATTATTCATATTTTATAACATTTTTAATTAGAAGCAACCATTAATCAATTAGGTATATTCTTTTTGTTTATTAATTATGGTTGACATTATTTTGTGTTTATAAAATATTTTATTTTTATTTTAAATTAAATAATTGGAGATTAAGCACCAAAAAATTATACATTTCCCTCATACTTAAATATAAAATTCTAAACAACAATAACAAAAACGAAAAAAAATAATAAAAAATTAATATTCTCGAATAAAATTGGGTAAATTAAAAAAAAATTAAATAAATTTCTAAAATAATTATTCTCAACTATCAAATAAAACTAATATTTATAATTTTATTTTTTTAATCAAAATTTTCCATAAATCAATACTATAGTAATACTATATCAATAGTAATAGTGCTTCAAATTTTGAATAAAAGTTCAAATTAGCGGCTTTCCCGTGAGGGAAAGTGGGCAAGCCAACTAGCCTATCTAGTAGGATAAATATTAGTTTACCTAAACTAACAATGCATTAACTGTTTCTCTGTGCATTTATTGCTTTGCATAGGCCAGGACCCGAGTCGGTTAGAGTGAACTCCATGTCTCGAGCTCTCCACTGTACGACGCTAAAACAATAAAGAACATTTATCCATGATAAGGGTTGCCCTTTGTTTCTCAGTCTTGTTTACAAATAGACAAACTATGTTATGATATTTTGACTTTTCTTTCTCCCCATTGGTCATAGCAAAGTTGTTCACACTATAAAGATAGGGCGATCAGTGTACCTAGACTATAGCCAATTGCTACTCGTATTTGCAATGCTCCCCTTAAGTTGTAGCATATTTAAATCAAATTTCCAAATTTCCATTTGTTCACCGCTCAATTTTAAGCCACGAACATTAGTTACCTTCCCTTTTACTAACATGAGTTAACCTCCCTTTTCACATATATCAAAGTTTAAACTAAATATTATATTTGATTTAATTTTCATCAAAAATAAATTCCTATGGATATGTATTAAATTTCAAATTTTTATTTATTAAATTTCAATTTTTTATATCACAACGTGATTTAAGCTGCGATTTTGTCAATATTACATCATTATTTAAAAAATTTATTTCTATTTATTATTATATGGGCTATAATAAAACCTTTGACCATTTATGATCATATTAATAATTTTGAAGTTTGAATACCGAATGACATATTTATTGTAGTCATTTAAATAGATTATTTATTCATTGCAGCGATTTGATACTTTTTATGTTATTAGAGTATTTGAGTGTTTATCGATCCCAACACTTTATTGTTAGATGTATTTATTGTAGTCATTCAAATAGATGCCCTATTTATTGCAGCGATTAGATGATTTTTCTATTATTAGAGTATTTGAGTGCTTATCTATCCCAACGCTTTATTGTTAGACGTATTTATTGTAGTCATTCAAATAGATGCCCTATTCATTGCAGCGATTTGATGATTTTTCTGTTATTAGAGTATTTGAGCTCTTATCGATCCCAACACTTCATTGTTTGACATATTTATTATAGTCATTCAAATAGATGCCCTATTTATTGCAGCGATTTGATGATTTTTCTGTTATTAGAGTATTTGAGCTCTTATTGATCCCAACACCTCATTGTTTGACATATTTATTGTAATCATTTAAATAGATGCCTTATTCATTGCAGCGATTTGATGATTTTTTTGTTATTAGAGTATTTGAACTCTTATTGATCCCAACACCTCATTGTTTTATTAGCGCTTGGGCATCTCCCCTCACTTCTTCTTTTCCATCCCACATCGCCACCTCTTCTCGCTTCTTCCTTTGGCCGTGCATGTTATTGCAACTAATTCATGCCATTAATTTCCATATATCTCTTGTTACCTCCTCAAGAATTAACTGCTCATTGCTGCTTTCTCAAGAATTCAATGACTTCAATCCTAGGCTCCAAGAATTTGGCGACTTCAATCTGAGACTCAACTATGCTATGGATTTTGGTAGTGATTCTACAAGGAATAATAAGCATTTCTTCTAACTGCGTTGTAGATCTTGGTTACTCTCCTGTAATGAATAAATTGTTAAATATTGAAAAAATGTGGAGCAAAAGTGTTCTTCTCAATATTCTCAAACAGTTAAATAGATTATGTAGAAGACATCAACAATAAAGTACTTAACCAGAACTCAATTGTAATTCCACCAAACTCGTCTAAACTCAAATAGACTACGACACTTGGATTGACACTTAGGAGGTGGTTGGAATCAGTTTCTCCAACACTCCCCCTTAATTACAACCACAAAAAATTTAAACTAATTTCTCTGCTCATCTAAGTCTTAGCGAGGCTTATAAAAAAAAATGACATAAACTAGATTTCCTCTTCTTTTTCTTTTCTTCCAGAACTTGTAGCCATTGAATTGCTTCAACTTTTTATTTTTGTTGTAGGCTTCAAATTTGAGTTTCTTAATTTTTTGGTGCAAATCTTCCATTGTTTCTTTAGGTTGTTCATGGATGTCATCATGGATTTCATGAAAGAGGAAAGAAGGAAAACCAAGTGGGAACAAACACCCCATCAAAATACAATGCAAAACTAAAATTAAATACAACCACTAAGTTGTTGGGTCCTTCACCATGAGACGATCCCATAGAAAGTGAAACTTCCTCTCAGTGAGATTCTTGGTGAAGATGTCAGTAGTCTGCTCATAACTGGGACAATACTATAGATCGATGATCCTATCATGAATCAATTCTCTGATGGAGTGCATGTGGATATCAATATGTTTGGTTTTTTGTCGTTGCATTGGATCTTTGCAAAACTTCAGCGTAATCTGGTTGTCACACCATATGACAATTGGATGACAGACAATGATACTAAGCTCATAAATGAAATGATGCAACCAAATAGCCTGAATGGCACAACCTCTACTAATCACAAAGAAATGGGAGTCTTCTTCTTGCTTGACCAACAAATGGAGCCAGATCCCAAATGAAGTACATCACCATAGGTGGACTTTCTGTCAAGCTTTCTACCAACCCAATTTGAATCTATGAAACCAGTGAGATCCAAAGAACAATTTTTTGCATAATGAATCCCATGGATGATTGTCCCCTGGAAATATCAAAGGATGCACTTTGTATCTTTCTAGTGTAATTAATGTCACTTCTTCATGTATATAGAAATTTCTCCTACAGAATATGAGAGATCGGGATAGGAGTGAGTGAGATAAAGAAGAATCCCCATAAATTGATTATCCATTGTGTTATCAACTAATGATGTGTCTTTTCCATCCCCAATATTTATCCTTGACAAGAAAGGTGTGGTTGTTGGTTGGCGGTCACTCACATGGAATTATGTCAAAATACCTCAAGCATACTTTGGCTAAGAAATGGTAATCCCATAACCATTTTGGTTGATACCTATTCCAAGGAAGAAATCGAGCAAGCTCATACATGCCATAGATAACTACTCGTGCAATGCAGTTTTGATTTCAACAGTGGCAGAAAATGGACTAAATGTTATCAAAATATCGTCTATGTAGATTACTATGATAAAAAAACGAGTCAGTTGAGTTATAAAGTAAACATTGGAATCAAATTTTCAACATACAAATTCTGAGACAACAAATAGAATCCATATTTTGATACCAGGCTCTAGGTGGCTACTTGAGGCCACAGAGATATTTATTTAGTTTTCATAATATAGATGAATTGTTCATGTATCCCTACCACTGCTCCATGTAGATTTTCTCCTCAAGGTCACCATGAAGAAAGGAATTCCTCACATCCATATGATATTTCACCTCCCACCATCTTTATGTCTTAATGGAGAGAGATAGCTAAATAGAATCCATTTTTTTCCATTTGAGCAAAAGTATCATCGTACTCAATACCATGTACCTACTAAAACCTTTGGCCACCAACTATGCTTTACATGGACTAACTTGGCCATTTGTTGTTTGCTTGGTCTAGTAAACCAACTTTCACCTGACAAGTTTATGATTAGAAGGTAGCAGAACCATGTCCCAATTCTAGTTCTCAATGAGAGAGTTGTATTCCTCATCCATAGCTACTTCCCATGTAGTATGCCTAGCTTCTTTTTCATAAGTTTGTGGATCAAATGCATGCATCATATAAGTATGCATGAGAATGCATGGCGTCATACCCAAGAATAATTCTAGAGCTTCCTTGAACTGGTTCACGTGGAAATATCATCTAAGAGTTCATTCATGTTGTGTATTTTTTATGTTAAAGGTGGTCAAGCATCTTCTACACTGCATGAGAAAGTATTATCTCGATGTTCTAGTGGTGCAACAAGTGTCCTAGGAAAAGGCTCATGTAGATTATAAATATTATCTAAAGTATCGTTTGAATCCTCATCGACTGGTCATGAGGGTAGCTTTATAACAATTTCATCTCATGGTGCATGCAAATGAAATTCTTCAATTGAGTTAAGTTTCGGAGTATTTACAGTAATAACCATATTTGTCAACGTTTCAAAATTGTCCTAATGATGGATCCCTATTGGGATTTAAAACGTTGACAAATATGGTTATTACTATGGATACTCTAAAACTTAACTCAATAGAAATGAACCACAGATGCCTAAAATCCAGAGATTCTTCAATCTTTACACTCCATTCAATAAATATATTTTCAGTGTTTATATCAAGAAATATATATGCTTTGAATCCATCAGAATATCCAACAAACATGCATTCCTTTCTTGGAGGCTCCAAATCCTTTCTCTTTTTTGTAAGAATGTAGAACCCATGCTCGAGATCCAAAAATAAAGAAATGACTCACTTCGATTTGCATGTCAGTCCAAACCTTAAAAGGTGTTTTTCCAGCAACAAATTTATGGGGAGATACATTATATATGTATGAAATATGTTTGATAGCTGCAACCCACAATTTTGATGCAAGAGATATTTCATGCAACATGCAACTTTCCATCTCTTTCAAATATCTATTATTCCTCTTAGCCACCCGGTTTTGTTGTAGACTGTAAGGAACTATGTGATGCAACTGTATGACTACTTCATTCCAAAGGTTCTGGATATATTTTTTGAAATATTCCTTCCCATTTTCTATGTGTAGGATCTTGATGTGTTTTCCAAACTACTTTTCCACATGCACCTTAAAAATCCTTAGATGTTGAAAAAATTTAGACTTGAGTTTCAGAAGTAAACCCAAGTGAATCTCGTGTAATCATCTATAAATGAAAAAAAATATCATGTTTTTCCCATTGAAGGTTCTAGAAATGGGCCCATGAGATCACTGTGTATAAGCTCCAAAGGTGTAGAGGCTCTCCATGCATGCCCCTTCTCGAACTTTTCTTTTGCATTATTTCCAAGAGCATATCCATTGCAAACACCCTTTGAAAATTCAATGGCCAACAATCCTTTAACCATCCCTTACTTGCTAACTTTTTACATATATCTAAAATTCAATTGTCCAAATATCTCGTGCCAAATGCTACTTTCTTCAGTTGCATGCATTAGTAGCAAAATGGAATCTCAATGAGAAGCAAGATGAGAAAAAGGTATACAAACGAGATTGATCATTTACCTTGCCAAGTACATTCTTCGAGTTGGTTTGCATGTCATAAATACCCACATAATATAGGGTAGATTCCACTTTCCATTTGATGCTGGGGTGTCTCATTTGATACACTGAAAAAAGATTCACAAAAAACCTTGAAATATACAAGTCATTCTCAAAACTTCCATCTTTGAATTGACTCTTTATTATCCAATTGCTTCAATTGCAGAATTGTCTCCAATGAGAATAGGGGGTCCCAAGTATGGTTGTAGAGGAGAAAGATATTCCTTTGAAGAAGCCATATGATTTGAAGCTTTTGAATCAATGATCCATTCTTGTAGTGTAGAATGAAGGGAAATCAAAGCATGACCATCACGCCTTGTTTCTGATGTTTTTTCTTTCGTGTTCTTCTTGGCAATTTGTGGAATTTGATGACCAAGATTATTTCATTGAAGAGTCTTTTCCATTCGATCAATAGTCTTCTGCATGCAAGAGGATTCAATATTATATCCTTTGTTATAATAAGGACACTTGGTGTTTTCTTTCCTTCCTTATCCTTGGAGTTGGAAGAGCCATCCAGAGGTTTTGGATTTCCTCCCTTTCTTGGATCTCAATCTTTTACCTCTCCTTTTCCTTCAGATTTTTTATTTGATTTCGAGTTAGAATTTCATTTTTCATGCATGGAAAGTGCATGTGCATTTGAATACTTTAGTGAAACCATCTTGATGAGCTTATCCCGCTCATGAATGAGCGACTCAAAAAATGTATCAATTTTGGGCATTTTCCATCTATCTCTAGTTGCAAGTTTAACTGCATGAAATGTAGAAACAAAAACAACATATTAGATGAAATTGAAAGGATCAATTAACTTTCTTGTTTGTATTTATCGATCTCGAAATCTTGTAATTGAACAAGAAATGATTTGAATTTCATAAAGAAATCCTGAATGTTCTCAAAGCCGCCCAAATCTAACAAATTTAGCTCATTTTCAAGATGATGAACCCACATATCATCCTACATTCCAAATAATTTGTCCAATGTTTTCCAGACTTCATTTGAAGTGGTGGATGTGTCCACATGGAAACACAATGCCAAAGATATGGTCAACAATAGAAAACCAAAAGCCTCGTCCATCCTATTGAAGTATTTTGATTTTTCAATGGTGGAATTGGGTTTAGTTTTTGTATCATAACTATTCAATACAAGCCTTTTCCTCTAAGGTGAAGGAAAATTGTTGGCTTCCATTGAAAGTAGTTATATGGAGTGAGAATAACTGAATATGGAAACTCCATTCTTTCACGTTGTGGATTTTGCAACAATTCTCCAATATATTGATCTACAAATCAAATATTCATGCACCTTTTCCAAACCACTTGTCACTATGATACCATGTTCAATTATTAGTGCTTGCACAAGGACCTATCAAGAGAATAATTGCATAAACTTGCAAGAATTGAGAAATAGTGGAAGAAAGAATCAATTATGTTTATTTAATTGTGATGAAATAATCAATATATAAAAAAGATAAATTAAGCTTAATTGCATGCAAGCACCAAAGCTAATTAAATCTAAGTGTGTTTTATGCTATGTTAATGTGCATGTACACCAATAGATCATGTTTCGTACCCCAACAATGAATAAATCTTGAAGGAGAGCACTTATATGGACCTTCAACTACCATGGTTGTTAAAGTGCATTTCCATCTGAGGTAAGCACATCTAATAAATCCAAGAATGCCCATTTCTTAGTTGTGGACTAATGTTCTTTGGTCCTCTTCAATCTAGTTAGATCTCACTCTCAACATCCTTGATGACCTCCTCAAGTTTTCCAAAGGCAATTGTTTCTCAATCATCTCCCAATCTTATTACAAAAATACCTTCATGCAACTGTGGTGAAGGCCTCCACATGCCTGTTGTAAGGGATATTCTCCAGAGTTGTCTTATTTTCTCCTACCTTCCCTCGCATTAGGAACCACCTCAAGTCTACTATGCTCATGGTTCACTTCACCTTGGTCGACAATGACACTACAAATATCCATAGAAACACATTCCTTGTGCTTCAATTATTAGATTTGCTTGCTCTCTAGTCAATACCTCACCCGACCCTTTATAACCATATGTATGTTTTGTTGTTTTTTCAAATCAATCCAACAAATGTGCCTTGCAACAACCAATCCATTTGGACTCATGAGTAATGGGAGTTTGTTTAATAGTGCACTATTCTTCTCCGTAAGCGCAACTTCACCTCTTTGAATCCTCTTCTCTTCCCATAATCATTGGTAGTTCTCTTTGTAGCAACAACTCATCTCTCTAAGGATCAAATGGACAAACAAACATTCACAATGCACTATCTACTCTTACCTATGTGGCTAGGCCCTCCCATTAGGGAGTCAAACCTAAGAAAACTCTGATACCAAATTAATATTTCATGAACACACTTAGTTAATAGATTAATCAAATAATTGTACACATATAAATACAGTAGTGATATATCAAGATAAAGAAACTATCTTAATCACACAGTCAAATTAGTTGAACAAATCTATCAACTCAAATCAACTCACACCAATATCAAAATATAGTCAATAAAAAATATTTTTTAACAACCTCATAAAACAAAGAAACTATCTTAATCACCCAGTCAAATTAATTAAGCAAATCTATCCACTCAAATCAACTCACACCAATATAAAAATATAGCCAGTAAAAAATATTTTTTAACAACCTCACACCGATCTAAAAATAATTAGGATAAAATATATCTTAACGTAATGGGATATAACAAACTCCTCTAAAAAAAACTAAAAACACCCTTCTAAAATTAAATAACACAGTAAAAAAATCGAAGTTATATTAAGCAAAGTTATAAATATATAAAATATTAGACTTCTATAATTTTTTTTTTATTTTTATTTTAATTTAAATCTTTTTTAAAATAAAAAACATGACATGTAATGAAAATTTTTTCAAAATACAAAAACATGACATGTAATGAATACGGATTAAAATATCTTAACATTCTGAAATCGTTTATTTGTTTATTTATTATTTTATTTCAGTTTTTAAACTAACCTTTTAGGATGCAAGTTGATTAGGTTTAATTTAATTTTTAAATTGCAAATCTCAATGTTGACTAACACCCTGACCCTCCAATTCTACAGTGAAGTGAAGGTCCCTGGAGCTCGAGTCATTCAATTTGCAATTGGTGTACCACCACCGCCAAAATCCTTACGATTACCGTTCCTTTTTCGTGGAGACATCTTGCTCTTTCCTGGGTTATATTAATTTCATAATGCCTGCCACATTTCTTCGTGCATGTCCTACACGCGTGTCGTTCTATTCGGACGTCGCCCCATTGCATGTCATTAAATACGCCGCTACCCTCCTTCGGCACGTTGTATTGTGATTGTGACCGGAGATATTCTGGTCTGCAAGCACCAGGGTTCGAACTGCGTGACAGAGGCCGCCTATCCATGTATTGACTTCCTTGACAGTGAGTTATGCCTATCTTGATATGTTTCAATTCTGTTAAAATTCATGTCGCTGAATCTTTCAATTCTGTTAAAATATCATTGAGAGGGAGTTATTCCTATCTTTGTTTATGTTGCCGAATCTTTCAATCCTGTTAATGATTTTAGCATCGTATTTTACCATTCTATAATCGATGGTCTTGTTTCTTCCGATTTCTGATAAATAGTGTCATACTAACGGAGTTCTTGATAAAAAATTCTTACGGCCTTTATATTTCCATGATTTTACAGATTAAGGTATATTTTTCTAAGTTCAACACTGATCGAAATCCTAGATAGAGGTTTTGTGTGTGCATTGCGTCTGAAATTTTCGAGCCTAGGAGGTCGTCAGTAGAAGTGTTGCTCTTGGCCTGTTACAAGATTAATCTCTTTTGTTTTTCACGGCTTTTTTCTGGATTTTAATGAATATATTGCTGGTTTTTTAGGCATTTCCGTTTTAAGTAAATGAACTGTAACGCGGTGGTTGTCTGTGTACTGTGATGGTTCGTGTTGTTTTTTCGTTTCTTTTTCTCAAATTATGTGAGGCATGTCATGATGATGGCTCTAACATTAATGGCTGCCATTAAGTACGTTTCCTTTAGTATTAATTACGCCGTAAGGCGTTTCCCTATGAAATTAATTTTCCTTTAACATTACGTGTCCATCTGTGAGCGCTTGATCTTGTTGTTAGACGATTAAAATTGTTTCAGCCATTGGATTGAGACGGTTCAACTATCCGGGCTCTGTAATGTCGATCAAAGCGCTTCGCCACAACATCCAACTACTTCCTTCCCAACACTTGCTCGAATGTATCGGTCCCAATCTTGCTCAAGTCCTCGTCTGTGTTTCACGGCAAACGCAGAGGTTTCAGATTCAATTTTCTGCGATGTCAATCCTTGCAATCCACGGCTTTTTCGAAGGACCTCTCGGCGCAGGTGGGGAACGGATTCCTAGAGCCGAATGCTATTGAGCGCAATGTTGTTCGTCTCGGTTTAGTTGAGTTCTTCCAAGCAACAAAGCGAGACAATACCGATTTGTTCTCCCCATGGATTTACAGAATCCACTCATCAAACAAGAATGGAGCATTCAGAGAGCTATACTTGTGTTATATCCCGTGATTCAAATGTGAGCACAAACAACCCCCATACTCATCGCCGTATAGAGTGTGAAATTGTGCAATACCCTGTTCAAAAGCAAGATGAACATGAAATATGGGATGTGGCATCGCCAGTTCGGAGCTATTCAAATTCAAATGTTCCAGCGTTTCCTGTGAAATTGTGCAATACCCTGTTCAAAAGCAAGATGAACATGAAATATGGGATGTGGCATCGCCAGTTCGGAGCTATTCAAATGTTCCAGCGTTTCCTGTTGCCCATTTTCTCAGGGCTTGCTATCTTTGCAAACGGCAATTTAACCATGGAAAGTACATCTACATGTACAGGTTTGTTATAATGATCACACGATTGCTTTAAACCTCTGAGAATCGATTGAATTGATTAAAATTTCCCATTCTTAAGAGTTGGTCACATTCTCTGTTTGCTGATTATTGCAGGGGTGACATTACCAAGAATCGAGTTCGACTTTTGCAAAACAGGTTTAAGACTTTAATGTACTAACTCTTACTGAAAAATGTTTGATTAAATAGGTGTCAGTCTTGCAGAAAATATACCTGAGTATTTGGGGGATTTTAATTAGCAATTTAGGGCTCTATGTAATAATAGGCAGAAATAGGTAGCACATCAGATGAATCCAGCGCACATGTACAGTGCTGTTGTAGTCCGTGTGTAGGTTGTAGGTTATTGACTAAATGCAGGGTCGTTTACGCTGTAGAGTTTTAGGAGGGATCTGTTTCACTAATTGTATCTCTGTTTAGCTGAAGCCGGATGAATAAAAGTTAGATTCACTGTGTACTGTGAACGCCCTGTTCTTTTTATTTCTGTTTCGATTTTTTTAACTAGATCTCACTTTTAGATTCAAAACTACCTACACTGCAGGTTGGAAACAAGGATCATGAATGAATATTTATTCAACTTGACCTTGTTGTACTTATCAAAACCTCTCTGGAATGGGTATCGCCATGCACACGGCTGGTTGAAATCCAACCTGTTAATGGATAACAGTTCCAATGCTTATGCATTGGTCCGCCCATTTCTAAGCAGTATGAGCAAATATGCCATAATTTTATCGCACTCTCAAGTTAAATTAAATAAACCGAGATACAGAGCATGACCCAGCATATATTTAAGATAACTGATATTGAAAATAGTTTTAACATCACGCATGACATTGTCAACAACATTCATTTCTATGGTATGAATACTGACACTTATTTATGAATATGCTTACTGTGGATGCTGTGAGAGTTGGTCGCTTCTTGGATTTCTAGTGCAGGAAAGGGGCATCGGCATTCATGTCACTGGAGTATAGACATGGATGCTGCGAGTACCCTTGTTCTACAAGCAATTTTCTTGCACCCAAAGCCAATTCCCTGTTGACAATGGGGGCCTTCCCATGTTGTTCCAGGATTGTCTAAATGGCGTTACTGAATGCTCCATATGCTTTATTATAATCCCCTGTGGGGCAGGCATCGGCTAATGTCTCGTCAGTTTGGCATCCACTAAATAGAATACCCATATCCAGATGTATACTCTGCTTCCCCTGCTGCAGCCCTTCGTGATGATATTCTAGGTGGCGACCTTTCATATGTGCTTCCAGTACAGAAATCCCAGCGTTGACAAGCCCGTGAACTCTGGAGTCTGCCCTTTCACCAAAAAGATGAAATAGAGCGCTTTTAATTTTATCAGACTTGGTTTCGGCCTCGCCGGTTCTTTCTTTTAAGATTTCCAAAAACAAGTCCAATGGTACGAATTTGTCCTTTGAAAAATGTCGGCGTGGCCTTTCTGGCCCTGCTAATGATCTATAAGTGCCATGAACAGACCTTTCTGGGCCTGCTAATGATCTATAAGTGCCATGAACAGGTCCGATTTGCTCCTTCTCTTTATCAATTAGGCCTCCGCTGTGACAGGAATCAGAAATCATTGTGAAATTTGCCCCCAGAGGCACCTCATTAACGATCAATCGGAAGTCCTCATCTGCATCAATGCATATATATCATATGGTCTGATCTGATTGTATACAGAGAAAACAAAGTGCGAGGAGTAGATGAATTGTAGGTAAATGGAATAAATATTGATGTCCTACCAAAAGAACTATTACAGAAGGATGGCAATTTTGTATTTTGTTGGAGAAAGTATTAGGAGAGAATTGTGCAGAAATTCCAAAGTCTAATTTTTTGGCTGAATATTTTTATCACGGGACCATTCAAATGTTCTTGAAGATGAAGATGAGTGAAGTGTTGACCAAAAAATAAAACACGGCAGTTTTTCAAGCTTGCCCTCTTAAGATAAATGAAATATTCACTGTACAAATTAAACATTGCAGTTTCTCTGCACACAATTTTTTCCATAAATTATGTTTCCAACATAAATAGATTCAAACTGTGAAGAAAATTGCATTCTAAAAGTCTTGTATCTGGAAAACGAAAAGGGATTTTTACAGATCTTATGTTTTACAATTTATACGTTTTTTAAACGATCTGAGGTTCAATATATAAAGGGCTGCTCAAATCTACCTATATGCTGATATATAGAAATCGAGTACCAAATTTAATTAAAAAATTAGGACTGTAGCATGAGCAGATTAATTGGGAAAAGATAGATGGGAGGGCGAGCGAACCTGTGATGAGCTTCAAATCGCATGGGACTATGCATTCATCATTGCCAGGGGAGTTATGCTTCGGAATGAGTGTGCCGTGGCCGCTGTAGTGAAAGAAAAGCAAGTCTCCGGCATTTGCACGACGAATCATAGCGAGAAGAGCCGCACGAATGTTTTCACCAGTGGGTTTCGGATATGCCTCATCTGTGTCGATAAGGAGATGAATGTTTTCTCTGGCAAAGCCGAAGCGATCAATGAGCATGTTTTGCGACCTCAAAGCATCATTTACGCATCCATGGAGTTCTAATTGGGTGTGTGGATAATTGCAACCCACCATGACAGCATACTTTCGTTTGTCCATGCTTTTAATTCTGCCCCGATTGAACAAACAGTTTGATTGAAAGCCAGAAGCAAGAAACTAAGGGCAATTAATTCTGGATCTGAATAAAAGTCTGATTAAAACCCGGCAAACAGTCTCATTAAAAAGCCAGAAGACATATATTAAGGGCAAGGCGGAGCGATTCTTTGGCATGTCTGAAACATGTTGACCGCAAAAATTAAAATAAAAATGAGTGTTCTGGATGGAGGCATCTCATGCAGGTCCACAGCACATGATTTCCTCCTACTCTAACTAATCTTCCTATTATTTACTGGTAATAATGAACTTTGAATCACTCAACCACGTCTCTACAGGTTAAACCTCCCCGGGATTGATGCCCACATTATTCTTTATTGCAGGGTAAACGGGATAATGCGTGCATTTTGTGGGTAAATTGACTTCCAGCTCTGACTAAATCTCGTGCGGGTTTTATGTGTTTTTGCATTCTAATCTTATGTGCTTTTGCATTTTTACGTCGTAAGGCGTTTCTCTCTGAAATCAACTTTCCTTTAAGATTACGTTTACATTTGTGAGCGCTTGATTTTGTTGTTAGACGATTAAAATTTTTTTAGCCATTGGTTTGACACGGTTCAACTAGTGGGGCTCTATAATGTCGATCAAAGCGTTTCGCCACAACATCAACTGCTTCCTTCCCAACACTTGCTCGAATGTATCGGAGCTATTCAAATGTTCAAGTGTTTCCTGTTGCCCATTTTCTCAGGGCTTGCTATCTTTGCAAACGGCAATTTAACCATGGAAAGGACATCTACATGTACAAGTCTGTTATAATGATCACACAATTGCTTTAAACCTCTGAGAATCGATTGAATTGATTAAAATTTCTCATTCTTAAGAGTTGGTCACATTCTCTGTTTGCTGATTATTGCAGGGGTGACATGGCACTTAGTTTTTACATTGTATCCATCTGCTGAGTGTACACGGTGTACAATCTAGACCTTTGTGCTTTGCTTGGTTGAGGTGTGGTGTCCCCTTTGATATATTGCATACTCAAGCAGGAATTTATTTGGCAATCTGTGAGTCAACTCAGTAAAGGTAATTTCGTTCTTATCTTGCAAATCAGGGCTGTTTCACTGTGCATCCTGGAGTGTATCATAGCATCAGGCATGCTCTAAGGAAAATATCACAGGAAGAAGGTCCAGGAGCTTTATATGCAGGCCTTGTACCCACTATAATTGGTATGGTTCCCTACAGTACATCTTATTATTTTGTATATGAGTCAACAAAGAGAGCATATTGCAGATCATGCAAGAAGAAGTCTCTGGACCGGGTAGAAGCACTTCTTATTGGAGCCTTTGGAGGTGGGTTCGCTTTCTAGCTTATGCCTACTTTAAACGGAATAAAACAAAGTAGTTAATTATTAATCCACATAAGATTTCCTCAGTTATTATTATGAAGTTCATTAATTTATTGTAAACCACTTAGTCGATACCAAGAGAGGAAATGAAATTGGCAAACAAGGTTATAACTGTGACTCTAACCTTTAGTGTTTTCAGAATTAAATTAGTTGGATGTCTTTTTATGCCATTGACCTACTGCTATTTTCTGAAATTTTGTTGACTCTTCCAAAATTTGATTAACTTATATCCTACAGGTTTTAGATTGGACGAATCTAATCTGACATATGTGATTGCATTGTTCTACTCAGATCAATTATAGAAAATACAGATAAAGACAAAGCTGTCAAATGCGATAAGATTCATTAACCAGTGAAACTCATTAATCCAAACCTAGAATGAGATTTACTATTGAAACCATTACCAATTAAAAGAAAGCGCTGACACTTAGCTTAATAGATCCGATGTGTATATTATTCATATAGAAACTAGAAGGTATAGGAACTGAAGAGAACATAGAAAGACACAGATACACCAAAGGATGCAATCAAATGGTTGAGAATGAACTGCAGATTGTAAAGATGCTTTTCTTGCTGCAGTATCAAAGCAAGTGTTACCACTCAAATTAATCAAAATCCATCAGCTCTCAAGGAATATGATTCCCAAATCCTAATGGGCTAGGAAATTTCATAACAGAAAACTGTGGACCACAAATCCAGGATACTGAATTCAGGCTAGTCCCACCATTTTTTAATTCAACAAGATATAACAAGCCAAACATCCATGGGAAATTTTCACTAATAGCAGTTTCCACCCTCCGTTTTTGCAGTGCACAGTAGTAGAGTTTACATTTGTGATGATGGTTACATGGATCTACTGGTTTTGTCCCTAAAAAAGTTTTGAAAATCAAAGTAGCACCATTGTTGTTGAGTGAATTGTTGAGTGAATTGGGCTTTAGAATAGCTGCTCAGTCTATATAGTTCTAGATATAGATCTTTCTAATTACTAAATATTATGTTGCTGTTGTTGTTGTTCAGCATGGCAGCTTCTCATCAATTGTCTTCACATATGTCTAGAACAAAGTCAAAGATGTAAAAGTATCATCATGACGATGGCTTTCTGTTATATTGGTCCTTCCATGAATAGGAAGCCACTATGAGTTTCAATTATTTATTTGTTATAAAGTAAATTATTCCCGTTTGTACAAGGTCCAAAGGATTTATTTAGAACCCCTGTGTGTATTGTGTATATGGAGAGTGTTTTTATTTATTTGTGGTGGAACTGTTTTTCCACCAAAAGAAGGTTTTTGCTATGATTGTTTATTAGATCTTTTACGTTGAAAATCATATGAGATCACTCTATTTTATATTCCTAGCCGATTTTCCTGTTAGTTCTTTCTTACTGCGCTTTGTTGTATTATGAGGTGATTTGCCTCTTTACCCCATTAATATTTCAGCCAGAACATTTTTCTTCTAATCTATCAAATAAATATTTTCCATTTCATCTTGTACTATTTCTTTTTTCCTTTGGGATATTAGCGCTGACAATTTGGGTTTCTCCTCCTTGAATACAGTCAAAAGCATCTTAGTATCAGAGGTATCCCTCTTCCAATAATTAGCAATCAGCCCTCATGTATGGGCAATTTGTTGTTATTTCAAAATTGATACCCTGATCATTTAAAGAGAATATGGATAATCTACTACATTTCTTTAAAATTTTAGAATCTATTATCTATTCTTGGAAATATCTCTGTTATTGCTTTTTTTTTGTTGACTCTGTGACTAGCCCATGAAGTTTATTTTATAACTGTGTTGTCAACACAGTTCCTTGTTCCGGAAACTTCTCATGACATCTACAGGGTGCTGTAGATCTTATGGGTAATGGTGATCCCGTTTTTCATAGACAAGATCGGTTTTATTGTATGGTTACCCCATCTTTTTTATTGGAGTGTGAATATATAATGCTTAAATATATACATATCCTTCTGTATGGAACAGTATTGTGTAATATTCAGTATTTGAAATATAAGTCTGGACTCTGCATACAGCAGTTTTTTTTTGTGCATGTTCTTTGTATGGAAGATTTGTATTTTAGCCTTAGTTTTTTGCATGGAACAATTTTATAGAGTTTATGCCTTAGAGAGCAGTATGTAGGGTCATTTCCTTGTTTATTTTCTGTCTTACAGAGATATGTCCTTCTAGACAAAGATTATCTCCTTGCAGCAAAATATTTCTAAGAGTAGAGAAAAATGTCAATGCTCTATCCCAAGACTTTATCTGCCTTGGTCTAGGTTGTAACTTATCGGTTTCATAATTATGCTTTCCATATTTTGATGTATTCCCAAACATGGTGGCAGGGACCAACCCACGTTCTCATCACGACTGAGGCAAGCCAGGGGTTCATAACTGTATGTTTTTTTATGTTTATCAGGCACCCACGTTGTCAGCATGACTTAGAAGACATGGCTTAGACATAATTCCATGCTTATTAAGCACCTACATTTTCAACCTGGCTTGGCATGTGATATAATCTTATTATAAGAATGTTTGGAGAACATACTGTTCTATGTAATTGTTCTGGCCATTTGGTAACATGCCCAAGTCAGTTGACATGGTTGATTTCACATATTTCTTTTCATGAAGTTGTTGCACCAGTTTACCAGTGGAGGCAATCTTGCATGGCCAAATGTTGTGTTTTGAGAAACTTGAGAGACATCTTTATTTTGTGAGTGGAAGCTTTGCTATATCTTAATCTGAGTGGCGAAGTGATGCACTTTTATTTACAAGATCATTCAAATTGACGTAATATTAATAGCCAATTGATTTGCAAAAATTGACTTGATATTAATAGCCACTTGATCTAGAGAAATTGACTTGATTAAAGTGCCAAACTTCAAAAACAGTCTGATGCCCACATGCAGTTAATACAGGATGTATTTTGAAAACTAGGATTTAACTTTGTAGTGCTTGAATCATCATTTCATGTTGGTTTTCATCTGGTAGTAGCTAGATACGTTTCTCTTACAATTAGATTGTTCTAAGTTATACCTAAATTTCTTTATGGGGTACATACTTTCCCCCAAAAGTTCACAATTCATTGGAAACCAAAACTATAGAACTTTTTTCCTCATGTTTTGCATTGGCATTTCTAGATATGTTACACTTTCTGGATTTTGCCTTCAAACACATGTTCTCAGTACTCTATGAAAGGGTTTTATATGGTATTGGTACACCTCTGCTTATTTTCATGCTTTCCTGTAAAATGTCTTCTTGTTCTTTTGTTCTTTTCTATGTTCTGCAGACTCACCGGAAAGCTAAAGCTGAACCACTGTTTTTAAGTCATAAAGCACAACTTATTTCTTTAAATTGCTTCTGGGCAAGTAAGTTGTGATGCTGGATTGATCAACCTCTGTGAAAATTCCTGCCTCGTAGATGGCATTGTTGGGCAGTGTAGGAATTACATTGTAAATGTAGAGGAGACAACAACTGATAATCCCTTGAACCAATATAAAGCCAAGTCTCTGTTCAGCCAGAAGGAAAGATTATTGCAGACGTTCATTGTTGAACATTGGAATTAGTGTAGGAAAGAAAAAGAATACTAGAAAAGAATATAGAATGCATGAATGAACTAAGTAACCTTCCCCTTGAACCTGCAAATTATTTGTCCAAAATCGGTCTTCGCTATTGTTTTGATGTTGTTTATTTGATTAGCATTTTTTAATCATTAAAGATTCTCCAATTGCAGAGCATTGATGATTTTGGTTGTTTGATTCCCATTTCTTAATTATTAAAAATTAGTCCAATTGGAGAGGACCGCGCACTTCCCACGTATTTGAATGAGATTTTCATACACAAGAAAACTTGCATTTTTATGAAGTATATTTATACTAAGAATCACGCATATTTATACCAAGAGTACTTTCAAGAGAACTTTTAACTTTCTCATGTGTGCTTCAAAATATCCATTAAGATCTCACATTTGTTTCCAAATGTGATGTGTGTTTCAAAGATGTGTGCTTCAAAATATTCATTAATTGGAAATCAATGTACAAATGGGTTCATTGTCCAATTTAAAAAATCTTTAGAATTTTTCTAATTTAAAAAACATCCATTAAGTTCTCACTCTCACACTTGGAAACCAAAACCAATGTACAAATGCGTTCCTTGTCCAATTTAAAAAACAACCTATCGGTATGTTTTGCACTTTTTGGGGCAAGGGCAATTGCAAGCAATAATTAGTCACGCTGGTTTACCCTTTTGTCGCTGATTACATCTGTTAATGTCATTGTTGTGCTGTGATGTACAAATGCGTTCCTTGTCCAATTTAAAAAACAACCTATCGGTATGTTTTGCACTTTTTGGGGCAAGGGCAATTGCAAGCAATAATTAGTCATGCTGGTTTACCCTTTTGTCGCTGATTACAT
>APFE030380629.1:2604-18550 GCA_000404065.3 Pinus taeda | reverse complement strand
GGAGCATCGATGGAGCATGCCTAGGGGCTTGGCGAGGCATGGCCTTGTGTAGGTAGAGCTACGTGCACCTTTGCTCGCCGAGGGTCCATAGGCTTAATCCAATTCTGAGAATTGGATTGAACTAGCCAAAGGGCCCGAAGAGGAATTCCATTTTTTATTTTTTTATAATAATCATCATTTATTTTATAACTTTTTCTTGTTTTATGGTTTTTTTCTTTAAATTTTTAATAAAAATATATAGACTTGTAGTTGACATAAATTGGTTAAAAGAATTTCCACCACCCAAGTGCCTCCTATGCCACTAAATCTCAAATCCAACTACATTAGGTTTCATGGACAATATTTAATTACATTTCTAAAAGAACTTATGAAATTTCTTTCCTGGTTAAGGAAAATGGACAACAATCCTACTCTAATAATAGACAGAAAAAATTTATGGAAGACACAAAAGGACAAAAAGTGTCGAAATAATTACAACAATTAGACAACTCCGCATAACGAGAATATAGACAGAGATACAAGTGAGCCATAATAAGTGATTCATTTGAGAAAATATTTTGGATGGAAAAGGAAAAAGATCAATAAACCAAATTGAATAGTTGAAATGCAAATTATTGATGTCTTAAAATAAGTAGAAAATGAAAATGGACAGAATATGAACCAAATTCTATATAATATGCATTAATAACACGATGATGCTTCTCTTGAACATCATTGCTACTACTATTTGTGAAAATGGTGCCAACCTCATTAAATATAGGTTTTGTACCATTTTTAAGGTGATAATCTTTCCCTTACTTATAGGAGTTGTCCTTACTTCTCAATTAAGATCAACCTCTAAATATGGAGGAATTTCATCCTCATCTAAAATAATTTCCTTATTATCGTCAATTATTTCTAACACTCAAGTTCAAGTTATTGAGAAATTTTTGCATACCACCACATAGAAAAAGAACTAGGGGCAGAGTCAATTGCTTTAGAATAAAAATTTAAATTTCCTATCCTAAGGTTTCTTATCCCAATGATGATCAACCTTTGCTAATATAGCAAAATTCCTTCCTTATCTTGAGTTTTATCATGTAAATCAAAGCTCTTAACATCAACTACAATAGTCTCACAAGTCAAAATCTTCACAAAGACCTACATATTACTTGGGATATGAAGGACAAGAAAAAGGGTACATTCTTCCAAATATTATAATCAACTACGCTTCTATCATCTTCAAGATCATGCCTAGTGAAGATCAACCTTTGATGACTTGGAGCAATTCCTTGCCTTGAATTTTAGCTTTCGCATTATTGACAATCTCTGAGCTATGAACTTCATAAGTAATTTTCATGTCGGTTAGAATTTTGATATCTGCATTCCCCCTTCATAATTAATTTTCATCCTCGGTAGAGTTTTGATATCTTCATGATTTTTTTTAGTCATGGTAATGTGAAATATATCATGATGTAAGTGTTTTGATGTTCATTTTAGTTTACTAGCGATTTTGTTTATATGGCTACACTAATTCCTACCAAGATCAAAGAACTTGGCTTTCATTGTAAAGATTAGGACACACATATTTTCACTTACCTTTTTAAAATCTTCTTAAAAACCGTTTTGCAAATTTGTCAAGATGCTACACTACATACATATTCCTTTGCAATTTAAAAAGCAAAAATGATATTAATATCCAATAAGTTTATATAACTATTAGAAAAATTCAAAATAAATAACATAATATGATATGTTAGACAAACTCTTGAGTGCTTTGAACACCTTGTTTCTAACATCATCAAAAATAAATAAAATACTAAAATGAAAATTAAATCCACACCAAATTCTAAATGTCAAATCCATAATAATGTGACTTACAAAATGGAATAAATAAAAAATGGTAAAAGCATGAATTGAAGCCTTATTGGAAATATGCGTGTTGGAAAGATGTTTGTTTGAAAGGGAAAAAATCAAGCATTAATGGAAAGAACCACCAAAAAACAAAAGAAACTAGAAGCATCCGTCAAACATGGACAAAAAAAAAAGCATCCACCGAAAAGTTCAAAGAGGCATGGATGATCCGAATTGGATCCATAAAAGATTGTCAAAGGACCATGATTTTATCAAGTCAGGACAAATCTCTAAGAACTCAGAACAACAAACAAAAACACCCCTGAACCAGTGGCAATGGCAGCCAAAGTGGAACGATGAGGACCTCGATCAAAGCATGCTCACCAAGGCCCATGGAGACCGCGCAGTAGGTCAAAGTAGCCCCTGGGAGCCCCAGATCGGGAAAAGGAGGTGGATTTTGATGCAATCACACATCGTTGGGAAAACAGGGCTGAAATGGTGGAAGCCTGAGCACTCGGACACATGGCGAACTAGAGAATTGTGGGCAGAAGAGGAAAAAAGTGCTAAACATACGAAGGCAGGACCCGCGCTCTGGAAACTAGTGGTATTGGTTTGGGCACCCTCAAATGGTAAGTAGTTTTGGATGGAGGCAAAGCGATCCCACTCAACGATCGATGCATGGCAAGCAGAGGTGAGATAAAACCATCGTTGATCGCACGTTATTGGTCGAGCAAGTCAACCACACACGACATGTGTATGATGTTGGATCTGGGAGATCCAGATCAAACGACTGAGGTCAAGCCTGATGGAGGAAGCCAAATCGATGAATGAATACACCGTGATTTGTAAAGATTTGGAATCCATTCAACTGCCATGGTGGAGGAAAGACTTCATCCACAACATAACTGAAGAAATGAACAAACGAAGCAGGCTGGTGCCATTTAGAGGAAGACAAGTTGCCACTCCCTGAGCGTTAATGCTGACGTCGGACAGGGAACTCCAAGTGTAGCTGCAGAAGGTGAATCGACAAAGAGAGAAGGGGAAACTAAGAGACATGAGTTCGAATGGAAAAAAACCATGAACATATACAAAATACATAAGTCGAGTCAGTCAGAATGAACCCCGAGAGGAGGAATGAACACTGAGAGACCGAAACCAGAGAAGAAGGCAATAAAGCAAAAGCAGAAAGAGACAGAGGGACGAGCTAACCAACTGTAGCATCGAGCACCAGAGAGCTTGAGAGATTCAAGCCATCCCACAAAGCAATCTTTCTAGACTAAGGACCACACTTGGCTCTTGCCATTGTAGACTAGAAATTCACAAAGTTGGTAGGAAGAAGAAGAGTCTATGTACTCCAGTGGCATGGGTCCAAGAACCACCTTGCCAAGCAAAACCTACTTCAGGAGAACTCACATTGAGTCCCTGTATTGTAATTCTCTGCTTAAAGGCACAATAAAACAAGTCCACGGCTGAAAGATTGATCGAAGACGTAGCCTTGAAGAATAGGGTGAAATCCTTATTAAAAATTCTCGTGTCTTTGTATTTGCTTACTGCATTTCTCTATTGCCTTTCCATTTTTTTGTCTGTGTATTGGCAATCTGATCAATTCATTGCTTCAATAACACAGAATACAAATAAGCACATGAGTCTGTAATACCTTTGTTTAATAAATCTTCAACTAATGTCACTCACAGGGTGAATATCAGATCAAGTGGTATCAGAGCTCTAGGTTGTAAGGTTAGACAAGCTTGTGTTGGTTTAGCTATTTAATGCTCACGAGATCAAATCTCAAATTAGGAGGAGAGTTGGTTGAAACTAATCCTGAAATTGGGAAAGTCTATCCTCATAAGACAATGTTAGAGAAAGGTTCTATGGGGCCAGACCCTCAATTCATATAGAGTTTCCTAGCTATAAAGTATATGGTAGAAGAAATTTATAGGGACTTTAGAAATCACAAGGATGGAGATTCATCAGGTTCTAAACAAGAGTCTCATTCACATGGCCACTCAAAAGGAAAGGGGAAACAAGAAAGATTTCTCACAACTCCTAATAGCCCTGTGCATAATAAGAAAGCTTTTTTGATTAAGCTAGATGTTAAATTTAATTTGCCTATATATGATGGAGAGATAAATGTTGAAAAGTTGGACAATTGGATTAGACAAATTAATGTGTATTGTAGAGTGGAGAATATCAACTTAGACAAGAGTAGAATTCAGCTGGCAAGCATATGCCTAGGAGGCACTGCCTTGGTTTGGTGGGAAGGTAGAACCAAAGCTGATATGAAGAAACATTTTAAGACCATCTCGGTCTGGAGTCAATTTGTTGCTACAGTCAAAAATCAGTTCTATCCATTTTTGTACATGCAAAAAGCCATGATGAGTTGGAAAACTCGTCGATAGTTGAAATGGAAAAGTGTGCAAGGGTATACTCAAGAGTTCAAAAAGAGAGCATTGATGTTGGGTATCTCATTAGACTCACCAGAGAATTTATTGAAGTACATTGGTGGTCTACACAACTACATGAGGCATGCCATCCTCATGTTTAATCCCACGGTATAGATGAGGTATCTATACAAGCTACTCATCTAGAAGCTAGAGGAAATAATGGAAATCCAGAAGTTGGGGGACCATCCCAACCCACTGTAAGCTAGAGAAAGGAGAAAAGAAAGCAGAAGTGGAAAGAAATGAAGGCTAACACTACACAAAAAGGCAAGGCTTCATGCACTCACTGTAAAAGGAGGGGCATGATGATGAGCACAGTTGGATTCTGCATCTAGAGATGAGACCTAAGAAGTCCAAGGGCAAGAAGAAGAAGGCTGCTGCAACTATTCAAAAAGATTTGGGGTCAGATTCGGGAGATGAAACAATCATTGTAGCCACAGGTATAAAAGGTAAGAATTCTGAAGCACCTACTAGTAATTCTGCTCAAACTATTATTGATGAAGAATATGAGAGAGAAAGACATGAGCTTTTTCATATTCGAGTTATTTCCAAACATCAAAAGATTGATACCTTGTTTGATAGTGGTTCACAATTAAATTTGATTTCTGAAGCAATTGTAAAGAAATTGGGATTAGAAACTAAACCTCACAGGAAACCATACCCATTAGGATGGTTGAAGGATAAAGCACAACTACAAGTGACTAGACAGTGCAAACTCCAGTTTTCTTTTGGGTCAGCTTTTGTAGATGAGGTTGAGTTAGACATAATTCCCTTTGTTATATGTGGAGTTGTTTTAGAAATTCCTTACTTGTATGATAGAAAGGCTATTTTCTATAGAGTTGAGAACAAGTATCTACTTGTTAAAGATGGAATCGAATACTTTGTAAGAGCTCATAAGCTCAAGAATAATTATACTCTCATAAATTTTGGGTAGATGAAAAGAATGATAAATTCATGCAAACAATTCTTACTAATGGTTTAAAGGAAAAGAAACCTAACAAAACTAATGTATTTTAGGGTTTTAATGCTCAGCAGCAAGCTGATATAGAAAACGTTGTTTCAGAGTATGGTATTTTGTTTCAGTAACCTAAAGGTCTACCACCCAAAAAGGAAATAGTACATGATATTATTTTGCAGCAAAATGTTCCATTGCCTAACATTGGGATGTATAGGTTGTCTGCTTTAGAGAATGTTGAAATCAAGAAGTAGGTGCAGGAGTTGGTCGAGAAAGGGTTCATCAGGCCTAGCACATCACCATGTGGGTCACCAATCATTTTGGTGAGAAAGAAATATGGCTCGTGGAGAATGTGAATTGACTACAGAGCACTGAATAAGATAACAATCGAAAATTGTTATCCCCTTCCTCGCATAGATGATCTTTTGGATCAATTAAAGGAAGTTCTTTATTTCACCAAGTTGTATTTGCATAGTGGATAACATTGGGTGAGAGTTGTGGAGCAAGATGCACAAAAGACTACTTTCAAAACAAAGCAGGGATTGTATGAGTGGCTGGTTATGCCTTTTGGATTGACCAATGCTACTGCTACTTTCATGAGATTAATGAATGAAGTACTCAGACATTTTCTTGATGATTTTGTTATTGTGTATCTGGATGACATTCTGATTTTTAGTAAAACATGGGAAGAACACTTAAATTATGTTAAGCAGAAATTAGATGTTTTGAAAAGAGAAAAACTTTATGTTAAACTCTCAAAATGTGAATTTGGAAAAATATCTCTAGATTATTTGGGTCATATAGTAGGGGGTGGTGAATTGAAAATAGATCCCTCGAAAGTGGTAGTCATTGTAAACTGGCCTAAACCCAAGTCTGCTACAGAAGTAAGAAGCTTCTTAGGAGCAGCACAATATTGGAGGAAGTTTATTTCTAATTTTTCCTCAATTGTAGCTCCCTTACATGCTTTGACAACATTGAACAAGGTGTTTCAATGGGGAGGCAAACATAAAAAATCCTTCAACACCTTGAAAGAAAAGATTAGTACAACACCTATATTAGCACTACCAGATCTACAAAGACCGTTTCAAATCCAAACAGATGTTAGTGACTATGCCATGGGAGCAGTGTTAACGCAACACGGTAAACCCATATGTTATCATTCTCAAACTTTTAATCCTGTAGTCGTTAACTATCCTACCTATGATAAAGAATTGTATGCATTAGTTTAGAGTATGAAAAAGTGGAAACATTACTTAATGGGAAAAGATATAGTAATACATACTGATCATCAACCACTTCAATATCTACACTCCCAAACTAAGTTGCAACGATCAAGGCATTATATATGGATGGGATTTCTACAACAGTTTCACCTAGTCATTAGATATAAGAAGGGAATACACAAAAAAGTTGCAAACATGTTCTCTAGACCCATTATAAATGCATCTACCATACTTAAGCATAATTTTGTGCTACATGAAAACTACATAGAACAATATGCTCAAGATATAGACTTTAAATATTTATATGCAACTTTGAGTCAAGGTAAAAAGCTAGAAGAATTGGACTATAATGTGAAGGACAAACTCTTATAGCATTGTGTGAAACTCTGCATTCCACAAATAGAGAGAATAAAGATAATTACAGAGGCACACACTTCTCTGATATCAGGTCACTTTGGGGTAAGTAAGTTGGTTGCATAGCTGTAAAGATTTTTTTATTGGCCGAAAATGAATGAGAAAATTTCTAGGTATGTAAGAGGGTGTACTATGTGTGCTAGAAGCAAGCCCAACAATAGAAAACTAGGCTTGTACAGTCCTTTACGAGTTCCTTCTCACCCTTGGGAAAGTGTTTCCATGGGTTTTGTTGGAGAGCCGCCTAAATCTAAGAAGGGTCATCATTATTTATATGTGGGTGTGGATGGGTTAAGCAAAATGTGCATTTTGATACCTTGTAATAAACATATTACAGCTGAAGAAATTGAAAAATTATTCTTTGAACATGTATGGGTTCTTTTTGGATTACCCACTTCTATTGTATTTGATCGAGACACTCGATTTGTGGGGAAGTTTTGGTCAAGTCTTTGGGAACTGATGGACACCCAATTGATGAAAAGCACAACTTTTCCTCCATAAACCAATGGCCAGACAGAAGTAGTTAACATGACAGTGATCCAGTTTCTCAAGGGATATTGCAGCAAACATCCTAGGCTTTGGGATCAAAATTTTTGTTATGTGCAGCATGCTTACAATAGGGACAAAAACTCTTCTACACATAGATCTCCTTTTGAGACCTGTTTTGGTTTCATACCAAGGTCACCTTTGGATTTTGTCTTTGGTAAAGATACCATGGTTAATTGACACACTCATGTGGATAAGGCAACTAGGTTCATTGAACAAATACAGGAGATCCACTAGGCAGTATAGGAATAGCTAGAAAAGAGCCAAGCCAAATATAAGGCTAGGCATAACAAGCATCAGATGGAGCATAGTTTTCAAGTTGGAGACAAGGTCTGGCTGTATATCAACAAGGACATGATGCAAGGTGAAGCTAAAAAGCTAATGCCTATCAAGTATAAACCTCTTAGGATACTTGAGAAGATTGGTGAAAATGCTTTTCACCTTGATCTACCAGCTTACATGCACATCTACTCAGTCATAGATGCAGATTGCTTGAGATTGTTTGAACCTTCAATGATTGAGGATCCTCAAGAGAAAAGTCAATTGCCTTCTATTGATGACCTACTACCTGAATATCTTAATGAATTACAGGAAGACAAAGTCTTCGATGAGAAGGTAAGGATGACGCGAAGAGGAGATGTTGAGTACCTCAAAATTGGACTCAAAGGTTCAAAGACGAGTAGTGCAAAGTGGATTAAGATTGGACAAGTGAGACAATAGTATCTTCACTTAGTCGATGCTTGAAAGAAAACCAAATTTTGGTGGTCCAAAATATTTTTCAGTGGGAAGGCCATGATCGAAATTGGATCCATAAAATACTGTCAAAGAACCATGACTATATAAGGTCAGGACAAATCTCTAAGAATTCTGAACAGCGATCAAAAACACCCCTGAACTAGTGGCAATAGTAGCCACCATAGAACGATGAGGACCTCAGTCAAAGCTCGCTGACTAAGGCCCATGGAGACTACGCAGGAGGTCAAAGTAGCCCCTGGGAGCCCCGGATTGGGAAAAGGAGGTGGATTTTAATGTGCAATTAGCGCATCATTGGGAAAACAGGGCCGAAATGGGGGAAGCCCGACCACTCGGATGCATGGTGAACCAAAGGACCGTAGGAAAAAAAGGCAAAAAGAACTAAACGTATGAAGGCACGACCTTCGCTCTGGAAACCAATGGTATTGATCGAGGTGCCCTCAAACGGTAAGCAATTTTGGGTGGAAGCAAAGTGATCCCACTCAAAGATCGACGCATGACAAGTGGAGGTGAGAGGAAAGTGTCGTTGATTGCATGTTATTGATAGAGCAAGTCAATCGCGCAGGACATGCGTATAACGTTGGATCTGGGAGATCCAGATCAGATGGTTGAGATCAAGCCCGATGGAGGAAGAAAAATCAACGAAGGAATATGCCATGGTCTGTAAAGATTTGGAATCTGTTTGACCGCCACGGTGGAGAAAAGACTTCATCCTTAACTTAAGTGAAGAAACAAACCAATGAAGCAGGCTAACGCATATAGAGGAGGACAAATGGCCACTCCTTAAGCATTCATGCTGATGCTGAACAGGGAACTACAGGTGTAGCTATAGAAGGTGAATCGATAAAGGTGGAAGAGGAACTAAACAAACATGAGTTCGAACAGCTAAAAACCATGAACAGAGAGAATACACAAGTCAAGTCAGTCAGAACGAACCCCGAGAGGAATACTAAACATTGAGATATAGAAACTAGAGAAGAAGGTAGTAAAGCAAAAGTAGAAACAGACAGAGGTCTAAGCTAACCAGCGACAGCATCGAGCACCACAGGGCTTGAGAGATTCAAACCATCCCACAGAGGAATCTGTCTAGATTGAGCACCACATTTGGCTCTTGCCATTGTAGACTAGAAGGTCACAGAGCTGGTAGCAAGAAGAAGAGTTTGTGTACTCCAGTGGCTTTGAGAATCCATATTGAGTCCTTGTATTGCAATTCTCTGCTTAAGGGCATAATAAATCAAGGCCACCACTGAAAGCTGGATTGGAGACGTAGCCCTGGAGAATAGGGTGAACTCCTTATTAAAAATTCTTGTGTCTTTGTATTTGCTTACTGTATTTCTCTGTTGTATTTCCATTTTTTTCTGTGTGTATTAGCAATCTGATCGATTCGTTGCTTCAATAACATAGAACACGCACCAACACATGAGTCTGTAATACCTTTGTTTAATAAATCTTCAACTGATGTCACTCATAGGGTGAATATCAGATCAGTGGATTAGATTGAAATTTGAAAAAGCATGAACTCTCAATTGAAGAGAGAGCATGGAATCCCGAAGGAAGTATAGGTGGTAAAAATATTGTAGCCATTGAAGGGAAGTGCGGAATCCCTATATTAAGTCTTATCATTTTTCCAACATCTTAGTTTTCCTTTGTCCATATCGATTGTGATTATTCTTGTGTGTTTGGGTAATGTGTGGTCAGAGTTTGGGTCTGTATGTGTCGAGTCTGTGTTTGCGTCAGTCATGGTTATGTGGGATAGAGGAGGAGGTTGAAAAGAGAAGGGAAGAGGAGGAAAAATGAGTTGTGTACCGATTTTTTGGGGTCAGAGAAATCAATTGTCTCTAAAAAGTGGTATCGATTAGATTCTATTTAATTTCAATGTTTCTATTCATCTATGCTTTGTTGTAAGTACTAATTCCATTTCATAACTTTGTATTTTTGTTTGGTGCATTTTAAATTATTGGAGTGAATGAAGAGTTCACGTTGCAAGAAAATGAATGAAATATGGAAGGAAAGAGGTGGTTGACGTTGTTGTTGTTCAAGGCATTCCAATTAGCTTGTTGAACGTGAAATTCAATCCCAATTCTAGGTATATAGAGATGGCCTTGTATCTCTCCTTTTGATTAGTTGAAACATGGTGCTTTAGCCAATTTTATTGAATTTAAGGCTTTCCTTCCCCCTCAATAATTTGTATTAAATTTAAATTTTTCTTTATTTTTTCAATCATCCTCAATAATTTTTATTACATATATGTTTTCCATCATTCCTTCAAGAAGTTATCCCATGTGAATTCATGCATCACTAGATTTTTAATGACTTCTGAAAGTTCTGTATTTGGGTTTAATCTATTGTGTATTAGTTTATTTTGTGGTTTTCTAGTATAACCTCTTCCTTATTAGTTTAACCCATTAGTTTTTTTGAACATGAATTGTTGTGTATTGTGTTCTTTGTTCATTTAATCCATGGTTTTTTCCCCTTTGGGTGTAAAAATATACATTTTAAAAAGTGGATTCCTATATGTTTTCATTATTTAAATATGTGATAGAAAGATTTATTATTTTTATATAAAAGACAAATTCATAATCTTCAAGACAAATTGATAATTTTCATTATATCTTATTAAAAATATACATTTTTCTCTAATATTTATGTGGTATTGCATGCAAATTTATTTACAGGATAGATTTCACCTCCTAGTTTTGCTGAAAGGGTTTTTTCTGAGAGTAAATATTGATGTAGTTATATATTATTCTTTTCTTCTCTCAAATACTGTAAGAGAATTATGCACACAATTATTAATAAAAATATTTTTTATGGAAAGGGTTAAACTCCTTCCCAGTTCTCAAGAAGGATGGGGCACCATTTTTCTTTTAGTAGTGTAGATATCTTTGTTTGTGTTGATTACTTTTCTTTAAACTCATACCCATTAAAACATATTTTTTTAAAGATACATTTACTTTACAACATTTATATTTGAAGCATGTCATATTATAACACTTATCACATTTGCATCTAACTCATAACACACTTACATTAAAAAAAACTATTCTTTTTTTACAAAAAATACAAATTATACAATCTTTTACCATCCATTAAAAACCACTAAATACAAGTATACTTAACACATCATTCATATTGGTTTTTATTTTTAGTGATTTTTAAGGCTTTTTATATTGTATTATTTATATTTTATATAATTAGATAAGGGTATGCATATATAATTTAATGTATTTATGTATTTATGTTGATGTAGTGAATTGATACTATAACATGTTACATTGAAATTGAGTAAGTGTGTGTTTAGTTGAATTGTGTGTTTTTTTTTTTGAAATTTCATATATATAATATATATATAATATATTTATATATAATATATATTATTAATATATATAGTGTTGTGTGTGTTGTGTGTGTGTGTGGGTGGTCCTAATAATGATTTTTTTCTTTTGTATTTCGACACCAAATTTTATATAGCGTGTTTATTTATTTGGACTAGTATTTTGTATGTTTATTTAATTAAAATACCATATATATGTGAATGCTTGTATCAATGTTTATTTATGAATATTTGTATGTAATTTGGAATTGTGATCATGTGTTTGTTGTATTGAATTATGAATTTGAATGGGTAAATATAATGTACATTTTAATTTCTATAGCTGCATAAGAATACTTGATTGTTTTCTTTTATTGACTTGAAATTGTATCATGTGCAATTAGTTATTTGAAATTGTATGTTGTGTGTTTAGTCCAATTTGTATAGTGTGTGTTTGTTTGAACTTGTACTTTGTATCTCTCTTTATTTGAAATAGCATATGTTTGTGTGTGTGTTTATTTATGAATATTTGTATGGTGTGTAGCTTGAAATTGTAATTATGTGTTCATTGTACTGAATTGTGATTGTAATTAATTTCATATTATAAATTTGACTTTGTATATGTATTGTATGTTTTACTTTTTATAGTGTGTGATTCCTTATTTAATGTTTCATTTTTATATTTGGGTGATTTTTTTTTATTAACTTGAAATTGTATTATGTGTGTTTCCTTAGTTTTTTAACACCCCTCCCTTGTGTACTAAATTATTGCAAACCTAAGCAGAGTTACAACTAGGTGTGATATCCTCCCTTTTGTGCTAATTATTGTAAACCTAAGCCAAGTTAAAGCTAGGTTTGATATCATCCCTTGTGTTTTAAATGATTGTAAACCTAAGTTGAGGGAAGCTAGGTGTGATACCCTCCTTTGCCTCTTAAACTATTCTAAATCTAAGATGAGGAAAGCTAGGTGATATATAGCACGAAAAGAAAATGTGTTATTAATAAATTAATAAAATAAATCACTTAGAGGGTGGAGCACCAAGAGAGAGGAGATTCTTTCCAAATCCCATGGGGAATGGGAATAGAGATGAATCTTTCATTATAATCTTCTATATGACATGCTAGATAAGCTTGGATGTATTGGATATCCATTGAATGGATGGGAGATAAAGATCCATCAAACATAAAAGCTTCATGGTAAATAAAGGCAAAAGTTTATGAGGAAAAGCCTCTCGGAGATAAATACGATCTTTTGCGAAAAAGACCTAGGAAAATGGAAAATCCATAAAAGAAGGACGTTGATAGTGGTAACTAAATCATGAAACAGGGTTTTAAATACCCAGTGATTGATCAATTTAGGGTAGTTGATACTTGGCAAGATCTTTGGATCGAGTGGAATCAAAGGTTATTCATGGTTGGGTGATGGTGCTCCTCCCTCCAAGAGAGATTTTAGTTGGTGTCAGATGTGTGGGATGTTTGTATGATGATTCTCTCTCTCTCTCTCTCTCTCTCTCTCTCTCTCTCTCTCTCTCTCTCTCTGTGCTATAGTTCCAGGTTTTTTATGAGAAGATTTTATTAAGTCTTTGTTATCATTCCAATTTTCTATGAGATGATTGCTTAGGTTTCCTCACCGTGAGAATGTTTGAATGAATTACATGGGTTTGTGTACTAACAAAATTATTAGGATGTTAAATTGTACAATTCAGATATATGAATTACATAATTTCCTCTTTTATGGAAAATGAATGATTCAATAATGCATGTAACTGTCGTGTGCTCTCATATGCATTTCAAAGTTATTAAGATTATCTTTACAGTGGTAGCGAAGAGTAGCATGCTTTAGTGTTTTGCAGGTTTTAATGCATGTGGAATAACTATGGAGGAATGTCTCCCATAGTATTATCAAAGGTTCACCATGGTCTATGTCATGCATAATGAAATTAGATGTTATTGCATGCAGTATAAGGAATTGATGGAACATCCTTTTAGTTATGCGTATATAGGTTTGTAACATATCCTGTGAAATTGACTTGAATATCATCAGGTTGCGGACGGTACCTAGTGTGTCTATGAGATAGGTTACCTGTATAATGCTTGATCTAAGATTTGTATTTAATTAAGCAATTCGTTATGCATGACAGAAACAAGACCTATAATCATGATGGATGATCATGATAGTAGAGTTTAATTAAGATCATTTATGTATGTAAGGAAATTAGTATAGGTTGCATGTTATGGTTAGTTCCGTTTTCATCTACTAAATCATGTTTACTAAAAATTTGACACATAAGCTTTGACAATAAGGTTAAAAGAGCATACCGGAACCACTCTATAATTCAATTGATCATGACTGTGGAGCCTATTACAGAATTACTAATGTTGATATAAGGGTAGGCTAAACATACACTAAGTAGTATTGCTTCTTAATGATTAAATATAGAACAAAATAAACATTTATGTAATGGAAGCTTAGGAGATAAATTCCAGGGTAGGCTAAGGATGTTCGTTACCAGTGGTAGCAAGGAAAAAGTTCAAACACTAATGCTGATGGACCAATCCACCTACGTAGCATTTCCATTACGGGTTAAAAAAAAAAAACATTCTCCATAAAGGTGAAGTTAAAATTTGAAGCTTAGAACATGTTAATGTCACATTTATTTGTTGTCGTTAAAGAATGTTAGGATTCCTTAATGGTTTATTGAGGAACCATGAATATACATATGTTAATTCAATATATATGTAACGAGATATTAAATCAAGCAATTTAGTTAAAGAGGAAGTTTTTATGCTTTGGTGGAAGATGTTTTCTAGCCCCATCTAGGTCGGATGCTCAAACACGTCCTCTAAGAAGACCATATGGTATCAAAAGATTTAATATAGGGTCAAATCCAAAAAAATTGTCTTAAGAGACTTCAATCAAACTTACATCAAACAACTAAGGTCTTTGTGTTTCCCCTCTATATGTTTTTGAAAGTGCCTTTCCATGGCTGCAAAGTGTGTAATAAATCTCTAGAATTGTTAAGCTTGTCTCAAATCCATGCCCATGAGATCGATTCACGTGCTTAAACTTGAGTATGTTTTAAAACGATAGACCAACAACAAAAGTACCAAAAGAAATCTAATCAGCTTTGTCATATAAAGAACATTGTTTTGGAGGTAGAGGTGTTATTATGGCTTCTTTGGCGTATTATATTATTGAGGAATTGAAGAATTCTAGAATTTAAAACTACAAAAAATGACCTCCAAAAATTTCTTCGACTCTATTTTAATGATATCAACTTGAGTGGGATGTTACAAATTATCAATTTCCATGCACTAGGTATTTAGGAATGGCATAAATTGCCTCATCCGTAAGGTTGGTATTAAATTGTGTGGGCTGAATGCATAGTGGGAAAAAGCGCATGTTGGGTTATGGCACGTTGAGTTGGTCCGCTTGTGTGTCTGCCCCGTCACCCTGTTTCCCATTCGGTGGTAACCACCACCAATCCTTCCATTTTAGGGAGGACCTCACCACCGCGATTAAATTGTCGTACTCAACAACTGATTCCAGTGAAATTGATTAACCCATTAAGGAAGATATATCATGGCCAGTTCAACATTCACAATGGAGAACTCAACATTTGATGATGGCGATAAAACTCAACCTTTGGGACTTATGAGGCAATTTCAACCTGTGAAATTTTTTAACAAACAATTCAGTTATGTCGCCAAGCATTTTTGGAAACTCCTTGATGGAAGAGGAGAGGAATACCTGTTGGATCAGGTGCACAACAAACTTAATTAAACACACAACAGAAAAATAAACAAGCACATAAGACACAACATTTAACGTGGTTCACTCAACCAATCTGGGCTACGTCCACCAAACATAGGCATCATGAATATATTAATCAAATTGGAGATTACATGAAGAAATCCTCACACACTCTTAGCAAATCATCTGAATGATTGCCTGTTATATAGCATAGAGAATCTAATAGCCTCATAACTCCCTCACATCAAATATAGGAGGCATTAACTCCCTCCCAACAACTTGGAGGTAATCTAGGAACTGAATCCCTATTGTTGTCATCCTTCAGAGATTTTTGCCTATTTGACTAAAACAGAAAATCTCAACAATCTCCACCTTGACAACAATTCGCCTGATGCCCTGTTATTATTATTTATCTTTTCTGCAAGCCAAGAGAAGCCAAACACCAGCGTAGCTTCTCCAACAAAACTGGTTTCATGAACATGTCTGCACAGTTCTCCTTTGTATGCACCTTTTCAAGAGAAACGCCCCTTTTAGTGATAACCTGTCTTACAAAATGATATTTGATTGGAATATGCTTTGACTTACTATGATAGGCCGGATTTTTAGCCAAATGTATTGCACTTTGACTGTCACAAAGTACCCTGATGTTATCCTGTAACCTACCAAACCCCCCAAGCAACCCTTTCAACCAAACCGCCTCTTTGCAAGCATGAGAAG
>APFE030380622.1:38728-89769 GCA_000404065.3 Pinus taeda | reverse complement strand
GAGGGAGCTTTTTCATTTGCTCAATTTGAGTGGTCAATTGAGCGATTTTCTCATCTTTTGCTTTCATTGTTCCCTCAGTTGATATTCTTAACTGCTCCAGTGCCACCGATAGCTCCTGTTGCCTTTGAATTGCGCCTTCATCAATTCTCTGCTTTTTCTCTTGTAATTTCTTGGTCAGCTGATTATTGTTCTGTTGCTCCACTAGCAATTCTTTCTCCACCTGCTCTGCCTTCTACTGAATTTCTGATAGTCTCGCCTGTAGCGAAGAGATGTCTTGGTCCTTGGTCTTTAATAAACTGCTTACCTTCGATGCTTTATCAATGGTTGCCGCTGAATATGCTCCAGCGAATTGCGATAGCTTGGTTAAGTCATTGGAGGGGTCGAATTCCTCTTTCCATACAACATTGCCTGTTACTGTTAATTTAGGGAATGGGGAAGGTTGATTAGCTCTTCTCCTTTTCCTCTGTTGCTGTACAGCAGCTTTATGCTTAGGGATATAAAATACATCTAAAGGGGGAATCTCGTCAATTTGCAAAACGATCTCTCATGTTGGATCTTTAGGAATTATATCTGGTTCTTTTGTTTTGGGTAGGCCACTGGTTTCGCCGGAAACCAGTTTAGATGTCGCTTCCTGTGTATCACCTTCTTTAGAAACCTCATCATCTTTCGAGCACTCTAGGTTATCGATAATTATACTGGATTTCTTCCATTGCTGGAGAAAATTCGGATCAACTAATATATCATTATTATTCTTAGAGCTACTCTCTTCTTGGGTCTTCACCTGGGTTTCTTCTTGTCGTTGCACATTTTCCTTGGTCACCTCCTGCCTCTGGCTATGCGCTTCCTCCTCTGGCTGGTAGGAGGTTACCTGGTTGTTGTTGGAACAGTTGCTAACAGGTCTAGAGGCAGAGTTTGCAACCTCTGTTCTCTAATTCTGTTAAATTTGACCAGCCCTTCATCATTATACACATTTCTGGCAAGCGACTTGACTTGATACAGCGATTCGGCCGATGCGAACAAATCCTCGAATTTGTCTTCTTTGTGCTCGACCTTGGCCAATTTGGCCTGGTCGAGCGCATTGTAAGCGATCTTCCTTGGATCATACTGCCTACTTGGCAGAGTAGCCAGAGTGAGCAAATTCATTTTCCCAGCTTCCTTCTCTGCATGCTTGATGTCATGCAGGGTATAAATTCCAATTCGTAATGGAAAAGAGGGCCAAACATGTTTTTTAGCTCTTTTCAGGCTATGAGTAACCCCTTCAGCATTGATTTGATAAGCTACTTCCCTGGAAAGTAGCTTATCGGGGATGTAAAGTGGTAGCACATGTGGCCTGGCCTGACTGCTAAAACCTCTAATGTAGGTGAATTTCTCCTCCCCAAACCAACTTGCTACTGCAGTCAAATCTACCCCTGCTTGCGCAGAAATCTTCGAGGCAGGCTTATTAAAAATGGAATAATGAATTGGCAACATAAAACCGTTGCAGATTTGGTACAAGTGGTGCTTATAACTAGTCTTCCATAGTTTTTGATAATATATGTGAATGGGTGTGGGGTCTTGCGACGTCCACCTCCGTCCCAGCACAGGAAACTCAGAATTAAAACACAACACATCCATTACATAGGTAGTGTAATAAAATGGTCGAATAACCCTCTTTGTGACACGATGGTCAGACCTGAAATCAAGGATGGCTTTGGCTAACTTTTCGGATAATATAACCGCCCAATCCATAATTTCTCCACTACATGCTGCCTCCATTAGGGGAACCATTTCTATGGTAAAATTGGCAGAGTCATGCAATCCCCATAGTCTACACATCATAATTTAAGCATAACAGTAAGGAGAACACAGGGAGTCAACTGAGTACTTACCCGAGGTTTCATGCTTGTGTTTTGCTGGATTCTCTCCCGAACCGTTCTCTGCTCAAAATTTCTCCAAAAATGCCGCATTATATTTTTTCTCTTCTTGCAGTAGGTGATACATTAGCCTTAGGTCTTCGGCTCGAAATGAACCAAAAATCCTCCCGTTCGTAGTGCTAAACAATCTGTTGATAATTGGGAGATCTTGGATTGCCCACCTTACCACATCTGTGTAAGGAAGAATTTGCTCCCGAGGCGTTATTCTGTGTAGAAAGGAGTCGGCCAAGTCTTTTAAATTGGCATCAGATTTGCTGGTATTATCACATGAAATTTCTATTCCGGTCACCTTTGGCCCTTCTACTTCAATCAAATTATAAGTCCCTTGCCAAGTGGTCCTGGTAAGTCCTAAGCATCTTGTATCTGATATAAGCCCTTTGTTCTTTCCGCTTGGATCAATGAAAGCTTGCCCTGCGGATTGCGGAGCAGTGGGCATTGTAGTTTTCTTGGATTTCTTTCCCATCCCACTTAATTATATCTCTGTGGAAGAATCCTGCACAAAGCGAAAGATAGGCGTAACACAGACTACAATAACATGAATTGAAAAGCATGAAGTATATATATCTGGATGCATTCATAACGATCAATTGACTTGAAGTGGCCTTAGGATCAAATCCGTAGATAGATCGCAAGCCTGCTGTTTTCATTAAATGGTCGTTATGGCCTGTCGATCTGATTAATACCAGTCACATCGGTTAATGGTCGAATGATTTATTTAAAGCATGCTTTGGGTGATTTGGCGGTTTGAACGCGGATGAGCGGCTTTCCAAAGGATATGGCCTTAATTACGAATAAATCATATTAAACTGGCTTTATGACTATTACTTTGAAAACTGCACTTTTTTACCCTTTACGCAATAGGGCATCGGGGAAATGCTAAGTTATTGCATTTGTTTTGTTTGGAATCCCCGATCGCCGATAGCGATATCGCATCGCGGCGGGCATAGTTGGTAGGGCCGCTTAGGATGAGGGCATGGTAAGTCGCCAATCGCCGATAGCGATATCGCATCGGATCGGGTGAGGGGGAGCTTCTTTGAACTATAAGTGTTACCGCCGATTGCCGATTTCGCATCGCATCAAAGCAAGGGTCATTACTCATGTTACTTTATGCTTTGTCGATATCCGATTGCGATTTCGCATCGACGAAAACCAAGATGTCCCTTAAGTTGTGCTTTCTTTCTCATTGCGATATGCGATCTTGTGATCGCTTTATCGCAATGATAAAGGTAAATCACTCTATGTTGGGATTTTTGATTGGTTTTATTTAAAAAGGTCTTTTAATAATGTTTCCTTTTATTTGAGCCTTTTTTTTGAAATAGAACTCTAAATTGATACCAATTTGGAACAAAAATTAAAAGGGACCCATTTCACATTATAATTTTGGAGTTTTAATGATATGAAATGGGTGGTTGTTGTATGGCACAACACTCCCCCAAAATTTGCATGCCGTAGTCTTTGCATAGTTGCTGATAGAAGGACTCCCGAGTAAGTGGTTTTCGATATAGTCGAACTCGTTGGTCGTTTGCCTTAAATGTATATCCACATTTGTTAATGGTGGTTAGAGTAAGGGTGCCATTATCATGTACCTTTTGGATTTCATATGGCCCTGGCCAACGAGTCTGAAGTTTCTCGGGAAAATCTTGAAACCTGGAATCGTATAAAAGCACCCAATCTCCTACGCGGAAGACTTTATTTTTAATGAGATCATCATGCCATTTAGCTCGCTTCTATTGGATTAATGCAGTGTTTTGGAGGGAAGAGAGCCTAATTCCATCTAGCTCATTGATCTGTTGTAGTATATTAATCTATGCCTCATTTAAATGTAGGCTGAATTCTTGTGTTGTTCGTAGTGTTTGGATTTCAAATTCTATGGGAAAAATGGGTTCCTTTCCAAACACCGATTGGTATGGTGAATAGCCAGTAGTGCTTCTCGACGTTGTTCTATAAGCCCACAAGGCTTCTGGTAGTCTTGTAGCCCAATCACGTCTATGTAATGCAATGGTTTTTGTTAAGATTTCTTCTATTATTTTATTGTTGATTTCTACTTGACCATTTCCCTATGGGTGGTATGGAGAGGTGATTTTGTGCTGGATATGATAATTTTTTAGTGTTGCAACAATTTTGTTACTAGCAAACTACCATCCATTGTCTGTAATTATACCTCTTGGAAGCCTATAATGCACAAATATATCGAATAGGAACTGTATGACAAAATCCTCTATAGTTTTTGGCAATGCCTCTACTTCAACCCATTTGGTGACATATTTTGTTGCAAAATATACATTTTCTGGTTTGAGGATGGGTTAATTGGTCCAACGAAATTGAGGGCCCATCGCTCGAATGGTTCAATAACTGGCTATGGATTTAGGGGCATTTCGTTGGTCTGACCAGGGTGTCCTGCTCTTTGGCAACTATCACAGGCTTGAACGAACTCCTTTGCATCTTTGAAGATTGTGGGCAAATAATACCCTATTTGCAGGACCTTATGCCTAGTTCTGTGATCGGTGAAATTTCCACCACATGGTATTTCATGACAAGCTTTTAAAATATCAAAAATTTCATCCTCGCGGACGCATCTCTTGATGTGCATATTTTCCCCTGTATGGAACAGGTAGCCCCCAATCCAAGAAAATCGAGCACTTCGCTAGACAATCTGTTTTCGTTCATTGGGGGTCAGATGTTTCGGTCATTTACCTGCTGCTAAGTAACTTGCAACATTAGCGTACCAGGGTGTTTTAATAGTGACAACAAATAAATGCTCATCTAGATATTGATCTTCAACTGTTGTTGCGTTCATTGGTTTTGGCATTCGTGAGAGAAAGTCAGCTACATGATTTTCTTTTCTAGGTTGGTCATTGATTGTAATATCAAATTCCTGTATTAAAATCAACCATCTAGTTATTCTACCATTTGTGATTGGTTTATTTTCCAAATAATTTTTGGTTGAGTGATATGTATACAAGATAACGGGATATCCAGTAATGTAATGCCTGAACTTATTGACAACATGTATTACAACTAGAAATTCCTTTTCAGTAATAGTATAATTTAATTTAGCACGAGATAAATTCTTGTTAATATAATAAATTTCGTATGGTTTTTTGTCTTCTTCCTACCCAAGGACTTCTCCATAGTTGTATCTGAGGCATCTGATGAAATTTGAAATGGCAGGTCCAAATTTGGTACTGGCAGGACTGGGGCTATGGACACAAGCTTCTTCAGATCCTGAGAAGCACGGTTGCATTTTTCTGTCCAAAGAAGGTCAACATTACCTATCAGTGCATATAGAGGAGCAACAATATGCGAAAAATGTTCTATAAACCTTCTATAATAACCAGAAAATGCAAGAAATATGTGTACCTCTGTTTGAGTGGTAGGAGTAGGAATTAGCAAAATTATTTTAATTTTGGCTGGGTCTACCTATATGCCAGTTGTTGAGATATAATGGCCTAGGATAAGTCCTTAAGTCATCATCATATAAAATTTTTCATGGCTCAAACAAAACCTGGTGGAAATGCAGCGCTGCAGGACTTTTTCCAGTGTGTCTAATGCTGGGTCAGAATCATCTACGTATGGTGTAAAGTCATCCATGAATACTTCAAGCCCTTCATTTATTAAGTTTGAAAAGATACTGAGTATAGCCCTTTGAAATGTGGCAGGAGCATTGCATAAGCCAAAAGGTAGAACTCTGCAGGAAAATGTTCCCCAAGGACAAGTAAAAGTGGTTTTGTCTTGGTCTTTAGGGGCAATTTGAATCTGATTGTATCCATTGAAGCCATTTAAGAAAGAAAGGAATTTCTTTCCTACCAAAGTGTCTAATACTTGGTCAATGAATGGAAGGGGAAAGTGGTCTTTTCGTGTTGCTTTATTTAGCTCTATATAATCTACACAAATCCTCCACTTTCCATTCTTCTTTGGTCCACAACAAATGGAGAGACCCATTTACTATTGGAGATATGGTAGATAAAGTTGACATCTAAAAGTTTTTGAAGTTCAGCTTTTACAATGTCTTTTAGATGAGGATTGATTCTCCTTTGTGGTTGGCGAATAGGTCTCACATCCTTTTCTATGTAAATGTGGTGTGTACATAACTGAGGATCGATTCCTTTCATGTCAGGGTAGTCCCATGCAAATGCTTCTTTCTATTTCCTCAATAGTTAAATGAGCTTCTATTCTTGTTCGGAAGTTAGGTTGGCATTAATGTTTAAAGTCTTTCCTAACTCAATTTCTACAATTTTTCTATTTGAAACAGAAGTAGTGGGTATTGTTTTCTCGTGTGTATCTTTAAGAGGATCTTCTTCTAATTCATTATCAAATGATGCTTCTATCATGTGGCATTGTATGTGGGATCTGGGTTTAGCTGGCTAATAAAATTGTTAATGGAATCATCTTCTGTTTGGCCTTTTGAAATCAAGGGCCTCTTTTATAGTTAATGGATATCTAATATTTTCGGTGAGGTATGATACATGATGCTTGTTATTTTTCATTATTGTGACACTTGGCTACGCTGGAGGGTATAAAGCTAGGTTCTTGATATTTTTCCCTCTAGTTATGGTCATATTGCCTTGTCGGTAGCCAATATAAGCATCGAAAGTTGCAAGCCAAGATCTGCCTAAAATCAATGGATGTCCATCAAGTCAGTTTTTGGGGTTTATTATTAGAAAATTGACCGGATACTCCCAGGAGTCAATGGATACCATGACATCATGTATTGTGCCCTCTGGCCTAACCACAGATTGGTTAGCCAATTATAATAATGTAGAGGTTGGTTCTACTGATGTAATGGCCAATCTTTGTCAAGTGGTATTTGTTAAGATATTAATTGCAGCTCCTAGAACAACTAAGGTATTTGAGAAGGTTTGACCATAGATTTGTACGGTTACTATTGGATTTCCTGGGTCTTCGTATGTAACGGGTGTTTCGTTTCTAGTTAATAAGTCAGATAGAGTGCCAACTAATTGGACTCTTGGATTATTTGTTATTCTCCTTGTCGGTTTCTTTATACATAATTCTTTGATGGTATTTGCATATATCAGAATGTCTTGAATGGCTTGGAGGAACGAGATTTTTATGTACAGTTTTTTTAGTTCGCCGAGAATGTCAAAATCAGGATATTGTATAGGTCGAGGTATAATTAATCGTTTTGGGAATGGGGGAGCGGATGTGGTTGCTTGATTATGAATTTGTTGTCTGGTCACATCCTCTTCTTGTGGCACTTGTTCTATAGGTAATTGATTTTCACTTTTAGCTGTTTTATCTCCCTCCATTTCGATGATATGCCCAGATCTTAATTGAAGGTCATTACACTCCCTTAGATCGGTTCCTATTTCTGGTGTTTCAATTATTTGAATAGATTGGACGGGTCTATTATTTGGATTAGGGATGGGTTGGGTTGGGAGTTGCGGTCTTAAGTTAGGCTGGGGGATTTGTTGTAACGATGACAGTGTAGGTTGATGGAATGGGATGATTTCTACTGTCTGATTCATTGGTCTTTGCCAGTTTGTCTGCCAGGCTTGACTCTGTGAAGTAGGAGGGGTCCTTTGTGCTGGATATACATTATTTTGCCAATATGGTGGGCTATAGGGAAAATTTGTCCAGATGGGTTGGCATGTTTGATTGGGCCATGGAGATGGTGAAGGGAATGATTGTTGTGACCAATTCAGGAAGCAAGGTTGATTTTGCCACATTGTATTATATTATTGAGCATGATATTGTGGAGGCTGAAAAAAAGAAGCTAGATCTGAAAACATACCTGATTGTCGTGACTGCCATTGACAACACTGATTGAGTAGATACATTGATTCTGGCTCTTCTTCTGCTTCCTTATATACCACTTTCAATCCAAGAAGTGAGGGATAGCTCATTGTAGAGTGGTCTTTTGTGCAAATGGTGCAAACATGGACTATATCTAATGGACACTCCTTATGGCTGTGTTTCTTTCTACAACTGGAACAAAAGATTGCCAGATTCTATTCTGCCTCTGCTTGCTTTTGTTTGGCCTACATAATATCAAGTTGTGTTGTCAGCGTCCCCAATATATTAGTTTTAAAATTTTCTAACAAATTTCCAATTTGTACACGAGTTACTCCTTCTGCCGAAATTCTATTATGTCTTGCAAACTGATCATGTTCTGCTGGTTTTAGTCTTGTGCCTCCTGTCGAACTCCTCATACATAGATTAATAATGTCAGCAAAATTTTCTTGATAAATATATCCTTTTCCCATAATATTTAATGTTTCAATCTGCTACTCCTTCATTCCCCTAATTAACGTTGTTTTTAATACATTATCAGTTAAGGGTAATGATGCATAAGTAGATATTTGAAGATTATACTGGAAACATTCAACATACTTCTCTAATGCTTCATTTGGTCTAGCTACCATCTAAAATATTTAATCTTTTAACTCTCTAGACCTACAATAATCCTGATATTTTTTTAAAAAAGGTTCCTTCATTTGATCCCAGCTATTTATAACGCCGCCACCCAATCCCATAAACCATCTTAAAGGAACCCCTTTTAATGTAGAGGGAAACAATTTCAGTTTTTGGGGATTGGTGGTGTGGTCATATCCTCTACACAACATGTCAAATTCAAACAGGAATGCATCTAGTTTCTCTGATGTAAAACCATCGAATGTAGGGATATGTTGAAGAGGAATTTCTTTCATAGGTGCATTAGCTACGGTATCCACAATGGGGTATTGCACTGTAGAGGTTTGGGTGTTTGGTTAGTTTTGGTCCATTTGGTCAAATATATGCTAATAACCTTATGGAATATCTAGGAGGGTATTCCTAGGTTGTCGAGGGGAAATGGCTTTAATGGGAATGGCTTTGACAACACTTCCTTTATCTGGGATAATGAGAGTACCTAATTTCTGGGGGGATTCAGGTTCTTGAATTTTTTTCAAGTTCGCTATAAATGATTTTTGCAGCACTTCCCTTATCTAGACTACTTAATGCCTGAATTACCCCAATAGGAGATCTTGGTTCTTCAGTTTCTCCTGTTTCTCCTCTTCCTTCACAGAGGTTGCTAAGATTCCCTTCTTGCAATACTTCTAGGCTAGAATTTTTAATTTCTTGAAAATCTTGCTCTTCAGTTTGACTATGCATCTCAGCAAAGGCTACAAATGGTGATCCTGGGGCCTAAAGTGAACTAGTAGGCTGTCTAGAAGTAACGTTTCTAGGTCCTACTGAAGGCTGAGATTCTGCTTTCATAAGGATTTTGTCCATAAAGGTCGATCGGCTAAGGGTCACCGACCCCTTAGCTTTATCAAGCTTGGGTAGAGGGTTGGGATTCCTTTCTGGCTTTTTATGCTTAGTCATGCACACAAATCAAACGCTAAGTTCTAGCCAAACAAAACAACAACAAATCTACAAGAACGCAGGTAGGAGAATAGGGCTATTACATACTCCACATGTAGGTTCTTACCTTCCGTTTTTAAAACCCAATTCTTTCCTAACGGGATCTTACACTACTTTGAAAAGATACAAATGGCTACACTCTTTCCTGGAAACGACGCCAAAATGTCTAGTCGTAAAAAGGGTCTTTTTCACCTGTAATTACCTCACATTATCTTGTCAATCCAGGAAAGTTTCTTTATTTCAAAGAATGCCTCAGTTTGAGGTTGTCATTTGTCAATGTAATGCTACTAGTATAGTGCTCAAAATACAAGAGTAAACAGATGCTTAAAACAAAATCTACTTATGGAAAAGCACTTTCAGACTGGAATCATGCATTCAGAAAACTAAACAATTTATTAGTCAAGGTTCCTATAACAGTAACTCATACCTCTGTAAACTAATGAAACTAAAGACAATAAAGGAACAGATCATCAATCTAGGTGTAGACAACAAATTTCAATGCCCACTATAGTTTCAGATCGTTCTGCACACCAAAGCAATGATAACACAAATAATCAGGAAATGGAACATCAACTAGGAAATGGAACAACAACTAGGGAATGTAACAACAACTAGAAAATGTAACAACAACTAATTATTAGAAACAACAACACCTTAATCTTCAGAGATAAGTGCAAGAATCGTTTCCTATAGAAATTAGGTAGCAATCTTTACTCTAAGAATAAATCGAACAACACAAGGAAATAGAAGGGCAAGTGATTAGAAATGAAATATAGAAAAGTACACAGAGCCAAATGTAAGTGCACGATAAACCAGGATAAATAACACACACAACACGCCTTAATATTGAGAAAAGCAGTAATCTGATTTCGATACCACCAATATCAATCTTAGTTATAAATAATAACGATTGTAATTTGTAATGGAACATCAATGTTAGTTGAACAACAATCACAATTAAATGTAAACCATAGATGAATACAAAAATACCAACTTATGAATGTTATAACACAATTACCTTGTAATTGAACAATTATAACATTCCATAAAGACCAGGAATATTATATTAATGATTAAAGGAACGAAAATAAATCATATATAACAAAGCCATGATGTAAAATGACAAAACATATCAAATTACCTAACAAAGTTGATAATGAAAACCATGCACAAATGGAAGGTAATAGTATAGAAGCAAGTTTTCCACTAGGGTTGGGCCCTTAGCCTCTAGGGGCACACCGTTTGAGATTATTCTAGGATCAAAGATGAAACAACAACCAGGTTTATATTAAAACATTAAAGAAGAGTTATAGCAGATTACTTCTCAATGAGAGCCGATGATTAAAGTATCAAATACAAAGAAAAGTTACATAGAAAAATGATAGCAAATCCTCTCCTGGGTTAGTGTTGCTACCCCTTTTTATAACAACTAAGGTAGAGATATCAATGATGCAAAAATTGTTAAGGCAAGATCCCTCAGGATCAAAGGATCCTGAGGGATTCGCTAAACTGTTAATTCCCAGTTATCCATTTGTTTTGTTGCAACGAGTCGATATCTACTTTTTCCTTCCCTGGCTGATATGCTTTAATTTGGATTGCCTTGTTTGCATGTGGTTCCCTGCCAAAGGGACAACAGTTAACTTGGCCCTGTCTTTTTCTTTGGAATGACAATCTTTCGTTTTTCCCTTTTCCTGCATAAGAAATGGAAATTATCAATTTTTTCATGTTACATATAAATCCTACAGATTTTGTCATGATTTCTTATTATCTACCTAGTTCATGATGCAAAGGGGTTGTGAGTTTTAATGAAAAGACCAAAATAATCAACAAAAACATACCTTCTTTAGTACTCCACAAGGGGCATCCATTGGCATATCACAATGAGACACTTTCAAACACACTCCTGATGTATCCCACTTATGAAAAAGAGATGTATTCCATTGTGCAGGCCTACCAACAATGAAGGCATTACATTTTGGGGAAGGAAACATTTATCCACACTAACCACCGACCCCTGCAGTTTATATGGATGCAAGGGAAGCTACAGAATGATCGGAAATAGATGTGGTCCACATACATTCAACAGTTCCATTTGAATATCAAGTATAAGAAGGGCAACACCAATAATGTTGTAGACTACCCCATCCAACCATTAATCATGGCATTAACCACCGTGTTGAACTCTTGTGGGCATGAGAGGTTGGATTGGAAACTTTTCTAAAAAGGCAACCTAGAATTCAACCACATATACCATACGCTCTTAGAGGGTCAACAAGTTCCATATTTTCACCTCCAGGATGCTTCATTGGGCCACCTAGGACACCTCTGTGTTCCTTCAAGCAAGAATGCCATGATGATTTGGTAAGTGCCTTACAGTTGGGTCGCTCATCATTTCGGGGTCTAGAAAATGGTGGAAGTGCTGCAAAAGTATTTCTATTGGCCAAATCTTCGATAAGAAATCGGGAAGTACATTAGATCCTACACTTCTTGTACCATTGCCAAATCGACCATCAAGAAGCAAGGCCTCTATACTCGAATGCCTACCCCTAGTTGACCTTAGGAATCAATCTCCATGGATTACATGTCGGGCCTTCCTTCTATTAAAAATGGCAATGAATTTATTTTTGTGGTCATTGATAGATTCTCGAAGATGACCATTATGGTGGCTTGCAAGAATAATATCATAGTAGAAGCCACTACTAAACTCTTCTTTGAACGAGTGTGGGTACACATTGGGATCCCACAATTTATCATCTTATATTGGGACAACAGGTTCCTCAGTACTCTTTTGTCTAATCTTTTCTTGATGTGGACACCAAACTCACTAAGTCCACAACTTTCCATCCCCAAACTGATGGCCAGATAGAGGTCATCAATAGGATGATAGTGCACATTCTATGCATGAGAAGAGAAAAAGCATGGATGTTTTTCCTGTAGCTGTGACCTCTAGAAATAATTGTCTCGTAGTGAAACTGCCACTGATATTAACAGTACTAAGTTTCAACATCCCAAGCCGAGAAGCTGAATCAAAAAAATCCAGAACAATCACTATTGTGCTTGCGTAGATGCCTAAGCATGAGACCCTTTTTCCTACGTGAAACGAGACACCCTGCACAACAAGGTGAGAACCATGTGTTTCCTGCAATAGAAGGTCGACTTCCTTTGCTCCATACTTGTGATCCAATGGGCTCCACATGCCACCTGCCTCCTCATTGGGTACCTTCACCCTCAGTAATAGGGCATATCGTGGGTGGAAATTCTTTATTTTATCAACTTGCTCAATGCAATCAAAAGCTATTAGATGCATGCCCACACTAGCTGCGTATTTGAGGTGTGTCTCTGCCTTGCATGGATTTGGATACATTATTCAATCAAGCAAGAAGTCAAGCTTGAGGATGGCTTTGATATTCACCCAGCTCGAGTAGTTGAATCTAGAACCAAGCATAGATAGGGCCAGGAAAAATGCTGGTTCTGGGTTACAATTGATGACATAGAAGAGGCAGAAACTGTGGAGGGCCTTTTGCCATTTGTGCGATAAATCCACCACGACTCCGAGGTCAAGCATGTAAAATGGGTCATTCACATCACCATTGTTGATAATGGACTGCACCATCTCGTTCACAGCTTCATGCGACCTTGACCGTAGGGCTGTCACCATTCAGCTCTTCACCTAAGTGCTTGCAAACACCCTATATAGAGCTGAAGACGAGCATTTTCACTCGTTAATGCTCAACTTATTTAAACATGATTATGTCACTATGATTTGATCAATGGCGATGTCCACAAACAAAAACAAAAATAGAAAAAATAAAATGCAATACAAAAATATAGTTTTAAAAGCATTGCATTCATCTCTACTTATAGCGGGAAATTGCGAATCCGATGATATCATTATTGTTTATTAGATTTTGAAATATTTCATTTCTTTTTTTGGAATATTATTATTATTTATTTTTTTATTTATTTAATTATTTAATTATAAATTAAGTAATTTATTTATTTATCTTTTTAGTTTTTTAATTTTTTAATCTATTTTATTTTTTAATTTAATTTAATTTATTTATTTTCTTATTTAATTATTTATTTATTTATTTCCTGAAATATTTCTAAAATATCTAAATCTAAAAGAGAGCCAAAAATCTAATTTACATTCATCCATTATTTGGAAAGATAGATATCATTCCTAGTGTAATATTTTTTTAAGTTGTTCATTGTAACAATCTGGTACGAGCTACTTGGATGGTGACTTGTAATGATTTCTACGGTATAATCATCTTTTTTTGGTATTTTGTATAATTTTTTTTTTTCTAGAATGTGGTTTAGTGTACCAATCTCGAATATCCAAAGACAACATGTTTATTTTTTTTAAATGTGATTCTTTGTATCAATTTGTAGAATTCCTATTAGTACAATGATGAAAACAACTACTTTGCATTCAACGGTTCCATATAATGAGAACTATTTTGTATGATTTTTATTTTTATTTATTTTTTATTTTTTATTTTATGCTTCCATTTAATAACAACTAATTATTATTATTTTATGTGGTTCACTGTACCTATCTATACCATTCTGTAAGATTCCTACTAGTACAATGACAAAAAAAAAAATTACCTTGCATTCAACTATAATATATGAAAACTACTTTGTATGATTTGTATGACAACTACCATTTAATAACAATTATTTTGAATGATTTTATTTCTTTTTATGATTATATTTAATAACAACTACTTTGTATTATTATTATTTTTATGTGGTCCATTGTATAATGTGGAAGATTCCTACTAGTATAATGACAAAACAAAAATTACTTTTTCATTCAACCATTCCATTTAAACTTTGTATGACAACTACTTTGTATGATTTGTATGACAACCCTTAAATCTACATCAAGTCATTGTCTTCATCTCAATTGTGATTTTCATCAATCACAATGATCACAATCTTTTCACAACTAATCTTTGTGTTCATCTTTTTGTTCATTACACTTCTATTAGTCGGAGGAATTACCGCATTTTTATGGAATCTTTAATTTTTATCTTGAAGATCTTAGTTACTAATTTGAAAAGTTTACCAACACTTTTTGGTTTTGGTGTAAATACAAACCTTTTTAGTATCAGAGCCTAGATATAGGTTTGATTCCCCAAACCAACAAATTTTGTTAGGCGTATAGCTTTTGGTAGAGGCTTATACAATTTAGATTTTTTTAAAATTGATAGTTAGGATTTCATACTAAGTTCATTTGTGAAAGGCTTGTACAATGTATATTTTTTTTTAAATAGATGGTTAGGATTTTATATTGAGTTCACATTTTTCATTTTCAGAGGTAATGTAGCAAATTTCCGCTCGCAACATTAACTCATGATTTTTGAGTTCATATAATTTTATTTTTCTTTGACTTATAATGTAAATATGACTGTTACATTTTAACATAATTTTATAACTTTAAGTGTATTTTAATTTAATATATATAATCTAAATGTTAACTATTAATATAAGTATTTAAACTTTAGTATAAATTTTAACACTTTAATATAAACAATCATATAATTATTTAAATCTTAATAATTTTATAATAATATATATCTATATTGATAAAAAATACCAATTATGGTTGACTATTGTTGGTATACTTGACATGGTAAAACATTGTCAACTTCGCTAAGTGTGATTGACTATGATGAGTTGTGGTTGGTATGGTTAACCATAGTCAACTATGGTTAACATGGGCATCATATTTAGCCATAATCAACCATTGGTATCATATTCAACATGCACCTGGTCAACCATAAGCATCATGTTTAACATGACCATAGGCATCCATTGTCAAACGTGTAACTGTGGTTGAAATAGTAAACCATAGTCAACTTGAAATCATTGTCATAGTTAGCACGAGTATATACATTACTACAACTTTTAAAGTTCATAGTTTTAATAACATTATATAATAAATTCACTACTTAATATTTAATATAATTTTAATATTTTATTCGATATAACTTCGATAATTGTATTATAACATTAATCATTGTACTATAACTTGGTAATATCATTTTAATACTACTTTAACTTAGATTTATGTTGTTCGCAATATAACTTTAATGACTTCAATATGGTTCCCAATGTGAAAAACAAAAAACAATGTTGTAATGTGACACACATCAAATGTCGTTGCAATGTGTTGAATAACAAACAACTGTGTAATATGGTGAACAATAAACAATTTAACAATTAGAAAAAAAAGGGTGTTGCTAATCAACATGTCAAGTCTGCTCAACATGGGCATTATAGCCAACCATAATCAACATGGGTGCCATGGTGAATGATAGTCACCATGGGCATCATGGTCATCCATGATCATCTATACTTAAACATAGACATAAAAAATTGATTTTGTAGTGTGACAAACATAATTAACATGATAGTGTGATGATCAACTTATGTCACTTGAAATGTCACAAGATGATGACCAACAAATGATGTCACAGTGTGACAAATAACACACCTTTTTCATAATTAGAAAAATAACGACATCACGTTGAGATGGACAATAAACAACATTGCAATGTGACAAACAAGAAACAACATCATAGTGTGATGAATACTAAAAAAGGTCATAATTGAACAAACAAAAACCCACATTATAATTTGACAAACAACATTTCAAAGTAAGAACAAATGATGTTGCAATGTCACAAATAGAAAATCACATCTAATTTAGACAAAGAATAAACTTCCTCACAAATGTGACATATCTCAGATGACACCACACTACAACAAACAATAGACTTCATCGTAGTGTGTTGAGAAACAAATGACGTTTCAATGTGACAAAAACCAAACATATTTGAAATTAGAGAAAAAATAAATGTCCTAATGCCACAAAGAATACCGTTGTTAACCATGGTCAATGATGTTTAACTAAGTCAACCATGACTATCCCTTGGTTGACCATTCTGAAACATAGTCAAATGTAGTGATATTTGGTCAACCATAACCAATAATAAATAATAAGGTGAGCCATGATCAACAAGCTTGTATATGGTAAACCATGGTCATCATTGTCAAATGGGTCAAAGCATATTCACACATGGTTAACATGTTTTCCAATGCTGAAAATGGTCAACCATGGTCATATTTGGTCATGCATAGCCAACCATTGACAATAAGAACAACCATGGTGACCATTGTCAATATGGCTGACTATGTTCAACTAAGGCCAAAAAATCATCAAACCATGTTCAACAATGGTCTACGTGGTCAACATGGTCAACATTAAAAACAATGGTTATCAGGGTTAAATTTTTCAAACTATGTTCACCCATGGTTGAGTATGGTTGACTAAGATTGACATGGTTGACTATGGTTGAGCTTGATTTAACTATGATGAACATGGTCTACTAAGTTTTACCATGATGCTTTTGGGTGACTAAAGTTGTTGTACCGAGTTCATGAACATGTAACATTTAGTATTATGAATATAGAATTGGTAATATGAATATGGTGAACATGGTTTACTAGGTTTGGCCATGGTTGACCATGATGACTATGGTGACTATGGTTGATGAAAAATCACCATGGTTGATGTCTATGGGTGATGATGGCTAAGTAAAGATGCCCATGGTTAATGATGGTTAAGCATTTTTTATCATGTTTGAGTAACTATGTTCAAATTGGTCAAACCATTATCAACCATGGTTAAAATGGTTTCCCATAGTTAACTATGGTTAACTAAGATTAGCATGCCTAGCCATGGTGAATATGGTTTAATAGGTTTTAACATGATATATATTGGTGGATAATGTTGATATTCTTAGTGAACATGTAATAGTTAGTAATATGAATACACAATTGCTAATTAGAATATGGAGAAAATGGTTTACTACGTTTGACATGGTTGATCATAATATCCATGGGTGCCTATGGTTGATGAAAGATGGTCATCATTGATCATGGTATACCATTTCGACCATGTTTTTCCATGGTTGATCATAATTGACGAAAGTTGATCATGGTTGAATAAGGTTAACCATAGTTTAGCATGTCAATCTTGGTCAACCATACCATAGTTAACTATGTTTAACCATAATCAATTATAGTTTAATATAGTTAACAGTCACCATAGGCAACCATCATCAAACATAGTTGACTTTGTTTTCCATGGTTGACTATAGTCACCCAAGGTAAAAAAATGGTTAACCATAGTCAATCTTAGTTAGCCATAGTTAGCTATGGTAAGCCATAGTTAACCATCGTCATCATTGGTCAACCATGATCAATGATGTTCATCTCTAGCTAAGAATAGTCATCAAAGTTAGACTTAGACATTCATGGTGAAGCCATGTTCAACCATGCTTAGAATGGTTGAATATGGTCAACCAAAGTCAACATGGTGGAACATGGTCATCCATTGCCAACATGGAAAACCATCATATATCATAGAAACATCTAGTCAACCATGGTCAAATTCATCAAACCATGTTCACCCATAGTGAACATGGTCAAAAACTACTTAACATGGCCAACCATAGTCGACCATGGGTAGTAAATAGTGGGTAGTAAAGTTGTGCCTTGACTGTAATAGTGTGTAGAGGTAAGAAATATATCTTTGTTGGAAGAAAGTTTGCGACCTTTCAACGAGTCAAGAGAGGTGCATGGGGAGGTTCTAACACGTGGATGGGAAAAGGAAGTGTGCTCCTTAGTAGCCTGTAATATCACACAACCTAAAAGGAACACACGAGCTGAATGACATCACAAGCTGGAAATCATAATAGTTGACAATCCAAAGTGATGGGTTAAACCAACAACACAACTTCAACAATATTCATACATTCATATATGAAATAGGTCATATGCAAATGTGTAGGTTAAGAAATATGCATTTTTAAAGTAAATAGAATAGTTGAACTATAATAATAACATATGCATGAAGATGTGTTGGCTCTATTACATTATATAAAGTGAAAGTTCCATCCATACATACAACCATGACAACCACTATCCCCAATAGTGGAGCATTACAATCAACACCAGCTGCTCCTCTAAAGATATGTACTCGCTCTGCATCATGGAGAAGCCAAGTCTTGTCACAATACTCTCCAAGCCCTCTCTAAGCAACGCCTAGCAAAATCTTGGATCCCAAAAGCCTATTCTATGAGTTATGAGCTTCTATATATAACAAAGGGTGGGGTGACCCTTGAGAATCCCCTTTGTGACTCTTGGACTACCCTCATGACTCTTCAACTTCATTACCTATAAATCTTTACATTACATATGATTGTTTTCTTTCCACTAATGACACTTGGAATTTCACTTTAATTACATCTCATTACAATAGGTATGGCTCATAGTAGTGAGGCAGTCGAGAAAGCTTATAACACAACTCGACATGACCCTATTGGCATGTATTAGATGACTATGTTGTCCATGTCAAGCTGTTGTGCTGTTAAGTGATGGATGTGTGCATGAATTTACTTTGTTTTCATATCCGCGTAGCTTGGTGCCACAGGGTCTTCAATGGCCTTGGTCTTTGCAAGGTGGTTCCATGCATGTGTTTCTTGTCCTTGTTTCTTGATGTGCTTCGTGTGTACGATCAACTGCAAGAAATTCTTTTAGCATGTGCTCCTTCTCCATATCGTTCGTCTTCATGTGATTTTCTATTGATGTACCTATTCCTACAATCACTCATGATGAGATGACATCAAATCCGAAATATCCTAGTCTACCATGATGCATTTTTTTTTAGTTCTGGGTGCAGGTGACTGAGAGAGAGTAGAGGATGAGAGGCTCCAGTGCACTATCAGGAAAAAAATCCATAGATGTCACTGGGGGGACGATTTTCACAATTTGGGACAATAGTGATAGTTATGGGAAAGAAACCAACTAGTAGAAATAACTTTGCAGTTCATGGACGAAGACAAGGCAGAGTGTCTGGGGGACTATTCGACAGTTCTGCATAGTTTTCATGAAGACAAACACGCAGGCCATCCTGGGGTCCAACTGGGAATATATGTAGTTTTTTCGAGGAAGACAAAGTAGGTAGATGGAGGCACTAGTAGGCATTATGTGAAGTTTTCAAGAGCAGGGCTGGATCAGGCTGCAATGAGCTGCTAGTCAGAACTGAGCATTTATGAGAGACAATGTTGGGCCGTCAATTTTGCGCATTTTCTGGGATAAGTGCATAGTGAGGCAATAAAGAAGTTCCTAGTCAAAACTATGCAATTTTCAGAGGGAGAGCAGAGAAAGCTAGTAGGGGGCCTATGAGTCAGATCTCTACAATTCTCAAGAAAAATGCAGTGATAGGCAATAGAGGCCTCACTCATAAGCTCTACATAGTTTCTATAGATAGTGCAGGGTAGACAGATGGGAAAATTCTATCCATTTTTGGGGAGCAGTGCAGCCCTAGGTCACAGTTTAGTTTAGATTTTCCAGAAGACTCGAGGGAGGCTTGTTGAGTGATCTTGTGGGAAGCACAAATTGGATCGAACTTTGGAACAACTTCTACACAGTTTTGGGAGCTAGTCAGCTAGCTCAATTCCAGGATTGCACAGTGAAGGATACCTTGGAGGACAACCTAAATTCCTATGCAGTTCTAGGCAACAGGGAAAGGTCATTAAGAGTTGAGATTACACAGTGCAGCTTAGTCAGCGTCTGGTTGAAGGAGGGCTATCCAATCGATAGATTTTAAGGAAAAATGGCTAAGTGTGATAGCAAGTGAGCTCACACATACATGACCTTGTGATTACACTTTTAGCATTAATCAACAAAAAGATACCTCAAGCCAACAAGAAAAAAATGGAAAAGCATGACCCTCTACGGGACTCTCTAATGGTTTAAGCGACAAGTGCGACACTTGTGATAGACACTTGGATGACCATGATGACACTTGATCTTAAGTGCTTACAACTTTGTGTGTGAGTGTAATGGGTGTTCACACAGCTAAGAAAACCCAAACACATGGAGAAAAACCTTCAAAATCACTATAACTATTATGAAACTAGCTCACAAAAAGATAGAAAAGATAGATGAATGCCTTAGAAATCATCCTATTTGAGGGGAAACCTCCTTTACATTACACAAATGAACAATTCTTGAATGATACAAATAATAAGACCTCCTTTCTATATATAGGAGTCTAAGGGGTCATAATATAATTAGAGCTGAGCTAACAATAATAATGTAAGGGAACAATAATAACAATAGTGGGCTTCTATGAGGCATAATAATAACAATATGGGGACTACATGGGCACAAAAATATAATAAGGGGGATGTAATGATAACAATAAGGGATTACACTAGTATTATAGGGACCTAACAATAACTGTATCGCAAGCATGACATAACAATCAACATGCCAAAGGCGACAATTGGTTCAACAAGAGTAAAGGAAGTAAGACATGTAGGGGAAACACATGGGATGAATTTTAGTGTTTGCAAACATGCATGTTATTGAATACATAATGATACATGACAATCACAAGAAATCCTCCAAGCTACATTAAGAGATTTACTTTAAAATATATATCTTAGTTACCATACTTACCCTCGAGATTATATGCCTATGGTGAAGTTTGCATGAGGTTGCAATATTTTGTCATAACTTGGTTCCTTGGTACTTCTCATTAACTCCTTGAGAGTGATGTAGCATGTCACCTTTTCATGTAGTCATTGAGAGATAGATTAGTGTAGTTTCAAGGGACAACGACTGCTACCAAGATGATCTACACAGTTTTGTAGAGCAAGGATAGGTTGCCTGCTCCGCGCAATATCTGGAAGCAAGCTTGTTGGTTTGCTCTGTGCAATTTTCCAGAGCAATTTTTGACTAATCTATGCAATTTATGGGAGCAAGGCTATTGGCTTTCTCTGCACTTTTTCTACAGCAAAGATGGTTGCCTACTCTACACGATTGTAAGGAAGATTGCACAGCTATGAAAACACTGCACGATTTTGAGATGCAAGACATTGTTGTGTGATGGGATCCTAGGAGGAGACCTCTGCATAGTTTCTAGGTGTACTACAACCTTGGTAGCTGAGAGGCAATACTATGCAGCTTCTATGTGCAAGGCACTGTTGCAGAATGGATCCTGCGAGGACACATCTATGCAATTTTAGGTTGCATGGTGGATTGAGGAGCTCCATGACAATACTATGCAATTTCTGATAACATTGGGTTTCAGCTAGGGAAGGACAGTGGAGGAAACCACTACACAGTTTTGGATGCTAAGGGAAGTTGTGGTCTCTGTGAATCATGTAGTTCCAACAATCAAGGGAAAAATCTTGAGGGTTGCAGAAGTAAAGTGTGTAGTTCCAGAAATCTGGATGAGGCAAGGCTGCTCAGGAAACTAAGTGTGAGATCAATGAAACATATGTAAATAGTGACAAAACATGACTATGATAATACATTAACACTTAGTGATACAAGGTAGATGATCCCGAAGATATAAAACATACTTTGTTGGATGCAACTACCTTCTTGATAAGACTACATGAAGTGAGTGTGAAACATGTCTATGTAATGAGAACAACTCATATACACAAGATTTCCCCTTGAAGCAGAACAACATTCCCTTTGAATGAAAAACAATAATCTTGATGCCCAAAGATGACACATACTGCATAAAGATGAGAACATGAACAAATCTTAAGATCAAGGAGGGGGCTTGAGATCATCAACTTACCAATAAGGGACCAAGGAACAAACAATCACAAGATCCATGGGAGGCTTTGAAATTTTCATGCGAGCCAAAATTTTGGAGGGTGTTTGTAGCCACTACAACAATTGCGACACACTGGTAGAACTCCAACTCTTTGTGTGGACCTTGTTTCCTGAAAATCGAGTCTAACCCTTTTGAAAGTATTATTCAATTCTTTGATTGTCATGGTTTCCTCACTAGCTTGAGTGAAATATGTAGTCCCTACCATTCTCTTGATTGGTTAGAACTCATACCAAGGCAAGTCAACTTAGTTGTTTCAATTAGGGATGAGGGGTATATCAATGCACATGTAATATAACTGTCAAAGTTTTAGTTTCATCTTGAGTGTTTCTCCACTGCAACCATGCCTGGATAGTACCTAGACAGAGTCATGCAAGAGCACAAGCATTGCTTTGCTACCAGCGAACCTGGTCATTACCCCGTGGAGTTACTTGCATCACCTCTCTCCGAAGGAAGCCTTTATCTTATTTCACCATTTTTTTCATTTTTTATCTTTATTTTTTTATTTTTCAAAGGATTGTGCATAGGCACTTATTTATTCAGAGGTGGAAGAGGGATCTTGACCTATTGAGAGAACAAGAGGTTGTCCCTTTAGACAAGTATGTTATATATACCTCTAACATACTTGTTAAGGTTCCCCCCCTCACTTTACTCTACTTGACTGAGATGACAAGGATTAACCCAAAAAAATTGATTAGAGTAGGTGGTACTAGTTAACAATGAAAGTTTTGTGTTCTCACCAAGACTCTCTCTCAACAAAACATATTTTCCATCAGGGTATCATTGAATGAAGGTGACAAGTTCTTAAAAGAGACAACAGATAATCAAATGTTGATAGTTGTACAAGTCTTATATTTTCCTAGATTGCCTCAAGAGCCAAACACGGTTTCATGTGAGGCTAACCCAAGGGTGAAAACAAGCAAACAAACAAGAAGTAAAAGAGCATAAGTAAAGCGAAGGAAAAGAAAGTAAGAAAATAAAGAAAGCAAGAAAACCAAACCATGTAAGCAATCAAACAAACATGCAAACAAAGAAAAATAAATAGTGCATTGGCCTACTCACATAAAGTGATATTTACAATGTAGTCATTGTTGCATTAAGTCACCCATGTTTTTGAAGGCATGGTTCACAAGAAAGATAAGCATGTAAACCAACAAAAAAGAAAGACAAGTAAGTGAAGACCAACATGCTCTGAGTTTATATTCATCCACAAAAAAGAAAATAGTAAAAGCGCAAGTTAAGAATTCTATAGACATATCATGGTTATGCAACACACTTCACATAGAAGATAAGCACTTACACTCTTTGGAGCATGCCAAATGAGAAAAAGTGAGAAAGAAAGACAATTTGTGGTTTTCAAGAGTGATCGTTGCATTAGATTCCTCAAATCCGTGAGTGATGGGATCACGTGACTTCGGTGGAGGATGTGAAATCTATGAACTAGATTGATCTTTAATGCACACCAAAGAGTGATGAGGAGCCTCTAGTATTCCAACATATTTTTAATCAAGAATGGAACTAACCTCAGGATAGCGAGGGCCTAACATAACAATCAACACAGGCTAAAGTGCCTCAAAAGATTAATGGGTTTCCTCTTCATCAACGGGTAGATCATTGGAGACCAGTGGATTAGAAAGATTAACAATGTGAATAAACATCGTGATCAAGTGAAGGAGTGCAGAGATCATGAACACTGCGAGAAAAAAATTCAAGATGTTGACTAGAATCCTCATGATCTAATGAATCATGTAGCGGGGTTGATGAGGGACAAGAATGTTCACCCTCAACATTTCCAGAAATGACAGATGAAAGATTGAGTGGATTTTCATATAAAGACGTGTCCTAACCATAATGCAATGATAGATTGGCATCTGGCGTGTCCTATGAATGATTGGACATAGAAACATCCGGCGACAAGTTTTCACAGGGAAAATTAGAAATGACAAAATCATAAGTGATGTTAGGATAGATTGGATGAGGCACATATAGAAGGATGTCATCCTTCACTGTGGTTTCTTCTTTAGATTCCCTCCCACACTCATCATGAATGACAACGTAGGTTGGCTACACACCACCATCTCCATCAACAACTTGATCCTTGCGAACAACAAGTGTGGAGTCCACAACCAGAGAACACAACATAGTAAAATCCAGAGGATCAATAGAACATGGGGATAGAGGTTGGGGAAACAAGTCGACGTGATAATCAACAGTTTTGTTAGCGAAATCTACATAGGTATCTAGAGCAGATTGGGTGGGAGGATGTGAAAGTTCAATTGATAGGTGTGCACCTTATCCCACCTCACACTGTGAAGCTAGAGTTGCTTGATGGGAATGGGATGGACAATCACTTGTGACAACGAACCTTGTGTGTCTTGGATTTTGCAACTCTAACACCAAGTTATGTTAGTAGGTGTTCAAATGATTCTAATATTTGTGAATTTTTGGATATGTGAAGAAGATACTTAAATCTTCCATCAATAAATTCCCAATCAATTTCATCCTCAAGAAATCAAAATGAAAGAGTATGTAAATGTGTGTGAAATCATTCATTAGATTCATCAGGTGCTTTCCGTAATCCAAGAATTTTTTTATTGAGTGCTTTGTGGTCATAATGATAGAAAGAATGTGTCAACTCCCTAACCAAGTGATAGGGAGAGTGAATAGATGTTATGGGCAATGTGACACATCATTGTAGTGCATTCCTTCGAAGCATGGATGTGCCCAATGAGCATGCAACATAATCCTCTTGGATTTCATCCCTTTCACAAAAGTCTGTGAAGGAAATTGCATGTCTAAGAAAGGTTTCTCAGCCTTCACCATCGTATGTGTTACACGATAAGTCATTGTAGAGATCCTTCGATACTTGAAAATATTCTCCATAAGAAAGAAATGTCGAAGGATAAACTGTAACATAAGTCATGGAAGATGTGGAAAGATTCAAAATAGACTTTGAGGACTCATCTTTTCATCTAGCCCTACTTCTAGTGCTATAAATTTTGACAGTGTTGGATCTGCCAACATGTCAGAAAATCTTCATGGTAAGAAGTCCCAACTAGACCTTAAACCATTTGGAGTAGGAGTCCCAGTAGTGGGTATTAAAGCTATGCCTTGACTCGGATAGTGTGCAGAGATAAGTAAGAATTTTTTGTCGGAAGAAAGTGTGCGACCTTGCAATGAGTCAAGAGAGATCCATGAGGAGGTTCTAACACACAAAGGGGAAAAGGAAGTGTGCCCCTTAGAAGCCTCTAATAATATGCAACCTGAAAGGAAAACATGAGTTGAATGACATCACAAGTTGAAAAGCAGAATAGTTGACAATCCAAAGTGATGGGTTAAACCAACAACATGACTTCAATAAGATTGATACAATCGTATATGAAATAGTTCATACACAAATATGTAAGTTAAGAAACATACATTGCTAAAGTAACCATAATATTCAAACTACAACAAAAACATATGCATGAAGACGTGTTGGCTCTATTATATTATATAAAGTGAAAGTTCTGCCCATACATACAACCATGATCACCACTAGTGCCAATAGTTGAATGTTAGAGTCAACACCACCTGCTCCTCCAAAAATATGTACTAACTTTGCACTGTGGAGAATCCAAGGCCTGTCAAAATACTCTCCAAGCCCTCTCTAAGAAATGCCTAGAAAACGCCTGGCTACCAAAAACCTATTCTATTTGTTATGAGGTTCTATATATAGAAAAGTGTGGGGTGACCCTTGAAATTCCCATTTATGACTCTTGGGCTACCGTCATGACTCTTCAGCTTTGTTACATATAACTATTTACATTACATATGACTATTTTCATTCCACTAATGACATTTGGAATTTAACTTTACATTGCATCTTATTATGATAGTTACGGCTCATAGTAGTGAGGTGATCGAGACAACTAATAACACAAATTGACATGTACTAGCTAACTATGTTATCCATGTCAAGTTGTTGTGCTATTAAGTAATGGATGTGTCCTTGAATGTATTTTGTCGTCATCTTTGCATAATTTGTTGTTGTCGGGTCTTGAATGGTCTCATCCTTTGAAAGGTGGTTCCATGCATGTGTTTCTTCTGCTTGTTGCTTGATGTGCTTCGTGTGTACACTCAACTACAAGTAAGTCTTTTAGCATGTGTTCCTTCTACATCTCGTTCATCATCATGCCATGTTCTATTGATGTAAATGTTACTACAATCACTCATGATGAGTCGAAATCGAATTTGAAATCCGGTAGTCTACCATGATGCATTTTATTTTTGTTCTAGGTGCAGGTGGTAGGGAGAGAGACTGGGATGAGAGGCTTCCAGGTAGTGTCGAGAAAAATTGTGCAGATGTCACTAGGGGATAGATTTTCGCAATCTGGGATAACAATCATAGTTGTGGGAGAGAACCCAACGGGGAGGTAGAACTGCACAGTACCTGGGAGGAAGACATGGTACGGTGCCTGGGGGACTACTGGAAATTTTGCATTGTTTTGAAGATGAGGACTGGGTAGGCCATCCTGGATTCCAGCTCAAAATTGTAGAGTTTTTTTTAGGAATACGGAGTGACTAGCCGAGGAACTGGAAGGTATTTCCACACAGACTTGGAGGAAGATAGATCACACAATCGGAGGCATTGGAAGGTACTTTTGCACAGTTTCTTTGAGGAAGACAGAGTAGGCAGGTAGAGGCACTAGAAGGAATTTTTGTGTGGTTTGCAAGAGCAAGGTTGGATCAAGTTGCGAGGAGCTACTATTCAAAACTATGCATTTATGAGAGATAGTGTTGGGAATTCAGTTCTACCCATTTTCCAGGATGAGTGCAGAGCATGGAAGCACAAAGGTTTCGAGTCAAAACTGTGAATTTTTTAGAGGGGGAATAGAGCAAGCTATTAGGGGGTGTATGAGTGATGGGTAGAAGAGGCCTGACTCACAAGCTCTATGCAGTTTCTGCAGATAGTGCAGGGCAGGAAGCTGGGAAACCTCCACCCAGGTTTGGGGAGTAGTGTAGGCCCGGTTCACAGTTTAGTTCATATTTTCTGGAAGACCAGAGAGAGGCTTGATGAGTGATCTTCATGGAAACACAAATTGGATTGAACTTTAGGAAAAATTCTAAGAAGTTATGGGAGGTAGTCAGCTAGCTCACTTCCAGGATTACATAGTATAGGCTGCCTTGGAGGGAGACCTCAAGCCCTCCATACTTCTGGGCAGTAGAAAACGTTCACTAAGAGTTGAGGCTATGCAGTGGAGCTCAGTCAGGGTCATGTTGAAGGAGGGTTGTTTGATCGACAAATTTTGAGGAAAAATGACTTAGAATGACTCGGTGACAAGATACCTTAAACCATCAAGACAAAGCATGACCGTCTACGGGACTGTCTAATGGTGAAAGTGACAAGTGTGACACTTTGGATAGACCTTCGAATGACTGTGACAACCATTGCTTGATAGTGCTTACAACTTTGTGTGTGAGTGTGAAAAGTGTTCACATAGCTAAGACAACTGAAGCACATAAATACAAGCCTTCAAAATCACCAAAACCATATCACAAGAATGACATAGCAATCAACATGCCAAAGACGACAGTTGGTTCAACAAGTGAAAATGAAGAAATGCACATAGGGGAAGCACATGGGATGACTTTTAGTACTTGAAAACATGTATGCTATTGAATACATAATGATATGAAAATGAAAATCAGTCCTTCAATCTACACTAAGAGTTGTACTTCACAATATGTACTTTACTTACCATACTTACCCTCGAGATGATATCCATCCACGAAGTTTGCATGAGGTTCCGATATTTTATTATAACTTGGTTCCTTAGTCCTTCTAATGAAATCCTTGAGAGTGATGTAGAATTTCACCTTTTCCTGTATTCACTCAGAGATAGATCAATGCAGTTTCAACAAACAGGGACTATTGCCAGGATGATCTAAGCAATTTTCTAGAGTAATGATGGGTTGCTTGCTCTGCACAATTTCTGGAAGCAATGTTGTTGGCCTGCTCTTCGCAGTTTTTGAGAACAAGGCTGGGCTTCTCTACATAATTTCTAGCGGCAAGGCTACTAGCCTTCTCTCTACAGTTTTCCATATCCATGCTTTTTACCTTCTTCGTGCAATTTCAAAGTGCAAGGGCGATTGGACAGCCAAGACAACACTGTGCAGATTTGAGATGTAAGACAGTGCTGTGACATGGGGTCATGGGAGGAGACCTCTACATTGTTTTTAAGTGTAGTGTAGCCTAGGTAGCTGAGAGGAAATACTGCGTAGTTTCTTAGTGCAAGGTATTGTTGCAGGATGGGTCCCTGGAGGACACGCCTACGTAGTTTCATGTTTCAAGACAAAATCAGTAGCTAAGGGACAATATTGCATAGTTTTTTATGACAATTGGTTCTAGCTAGGGTAGGACACTGTAGGAAACCACTGCATAGTTTTGGATGCCAAGGGAGGCTGAGGTCTCTACACATCATGAAGTTCCACTAGGAAAGGGAAAAAACTTCAGGGTTGTAGAAGTAGAGTGTGTAGTTTTAGAAATCTCGATGAGGCTAGGTTACTCGGGAAGCTAATTAAGTGTGATATCAGTTAAACAAATGTAAACATTGACAAAACTTTACTATGATCACACACGAACACTTACTGATACAACATAGACCATCTAGAATATATAAAACATACTTTGCTTGATGCAACATCCTTCATGACAAGAGTGCATGAAGTGAGTGTGAAACCTGTCTATGTAATGAGAACAACCCATATGCACATGATTTTCCCTTGAAGCATAAAAAAATTCTCTTTGCATGAAAAACAATAATCCTGATGCCCAAAAATGACACATACTACATAAATATGAGAACATGAACAAATCTTAAGATCAAGGAGGGGGCATGAGATCGTCAACTTACCAATAAGTGACCAAGGAATGATCAATCATAGGATCCAAGATAAGGTGGTTATAGCTGCTACAACATTAACCCAATTCAACCTAGTAAACATAGTAAATATAGGTAAACCTATCTTATATTATGACAACACTTATTATTTGTGAAATTGTGATGTCATAATTGTTCATCATAATGTGACATTATTTTCTTTTTATGTTTTTTTTGGAATGTTGTTTGTTGTTTGTCACATTTCAATTTTGTCAAGTGGTTATGTTACATGTAGTTTGGCTATTGCCACATTATGACATTGTTTATTTTTTGTCACATTGTGATGTCATTTATTGCTCATCAAATTACAACGTTGTTTCCTTTTCATTACACTGCGACGTTGTTTAGATTGTCACATTATGACATTGTTTGATGTCCAACACATGGTGATATTGTTTTGTGTTCATTAGATTATAATGTGGTTTGTTCTTTGTGACATTGGGAACACTATTAAAGTTAATGCCCATAGTCACTAAGTTTCACCATGGCACCCATGTTGACTATGGTTGACCATGTTAGCCATAAGAAACATAGTCAACCATAAGTGACATGTGTTAATGTATAGATTGGTGTATATTTAATATGTATTTTGAATGTGTCAATGTGTAAATTTATGTATTATTAAGGTCATGTCAATGTGTTAATGAGTATATTAATCTACAGGGAAATGTGTATATTATTGCATTATTGATATCCAGGATATTTATTTTTCCACATTTTAAGATCTTGTTTTGTATGCATGGTTATGCATCTAATCGTTTCCTTTTTCTCTTGATATAGATTTTAAATTTTTTCTTTTATTATATTTTTCTATTTCATGACCTTTGATGATCTATATTTACATAAATATTAATGGAATTTTGTTTGATAAATTGTCATGTTGATATTTATTTGTGTTATTTCAATTTGAAATTTCGATGGTCAATGTGTTAGACTATCTGTAATCCTAAATTACTTTGATGAGATCATCCCTAAGAATATCAAAAGATTCAGTAAAACAATCAACTTCCCACCCATCAAGACCCGAGATTTTGTCCCACTAGAAGTTGTGGAAGACCTTTTGCAGCTCCTCCATAAATACTAGCTCCATGAGGGAGTTGTCAACAACTTAATCACTGAACATTGGAAAATGACTAGCCAAATAAATCACTTAAGCTAAAGCGATGTCCTAGGGTGCTTTGAAAAGGGAGATGAAATAAATTATATCCTATATGGTTAAAGTTTCAAAGTTGGTTACTTGGAAACCGTTTAGGTCATCAAGAGCCCAAAAGGCATTCATAGCTAGTCTCCCATTTGAAAATTATTGAAAAAAATTCTAGGTTTTGTCCCATATTTAACCAAATCATCTTGCTTTTTAACCTCCAAGTATCCTCCTACTCATTCAAGATTATATTTCTAGAAGCTCCAAGCTAAATTATTCTTTTCTTGGATTCATCAAATGAATAACACCCCCCTTGTGTATCTTATAACTACTCTAGCTCTTGCTCCACCCTTTTCAAGACCTCGTCATCTCTTTTATTTTTCTCTTTTGCCCATTCAATGGTGAATCATTTAATTCTTCTAAGGTTGTCCACAAATTGATACAGGACCATCAAATTATCAATATTCATATAGGAATAGGTCATCAACATTTCCTAAAAAGAATCCCTATATTGACAAGGCCCATAGATATTCACAAACTTTATCTCCATTCCCAAACCTGACATAAAGACATCAGAACCCAAGACCCCTTCAACAACCCACAAAGTTAACATTGTAATATATTTGATTAATAAACTGTGCTAAACCACTTGAATGGACCCTTACATCCATCACTACAAAACATTGACCTACAACCAGAGATTCCAAAATATTTGTAGTTGCATCTCCAAGCCCAAGGGTTCCTTGAAAAAATATGACATCAAGAGTTTTAGAAAGAAAAATGTGTTTGAGAGCTACTATTTTTCATGAGCTAGTTAAATATTGACATAGTGGAATAAAGAAACATCATAGGGAGTCGAGAACAGGGGCTTCCACTGCTATAAGTGCTCCAACTATAGAGACTCATAGAGATTATAGGGTCGTTTAGTTTCAGTGACTCATAACACACTGCATGTCGTTCTTGCATAAGAACTCCACCAAGTCCTCTCTTGCAAACATATTTACAAGTTACAAACTCCTTGTTTGGATCTGCAATCTTTAGTAATGGTGCTTGTGTCAAAAACTGTTTGGGCTACTCAAAACTAGTTGCACATTATTCTGTCCTTTCAAACTTATTACCTTTCCTCTGCAATGATGTGATAAGATATGTAATACGTGATAATTTCATGATGAACCTCCTGTAGTAACTTTCCAATCCCATGAAGGATCTCACCTCATCAACATTCTTAGGAGATTCCCACTGCATTATGGCCCTTATATTTTCAGGATCTACTACTATGCCTTCTTTGGAAACAACATGCCCGAAGTGTAGGGTTGTTTTAGTCAATCCTAATTAACCAAAACTGCAACCATTTAATTGTCAACCCAGGGCAGGTCTGTTATTTCAATGGAGTTTTCACTATCTGTGCCAATACACTACAACCAATAGTGAAAATATTAAATGGTAAAGAATTTCGTTGAATCAACTACAGAAAATAACATTCATGCAAAAATTAAAACACTCTACAGAAATGGAATTACACTTCACAATTACAAGAGTAAAGGCATGCCACACACTGTATTGGGACTATGGCAGGTGGTCAACTACCATACTGCTAACCAAATCTGTGTAACAACATAACATAAATCTAGAATTGAACCAGATATATTCCAAAAATTATATAGTGACAACAAAAACCATACAAATAATAAAGGAAAGGAACAATAATATACAAGTAATCTACCACTCTAGTCCCTGCTAAAGAGGAGAGGCCTTCCTCCATAGCAGGGGCATGGGAATGAACATGAAATTAGTTAATAATTCAACATGGAAACAACACCAGCATAACCAGAGTGTCTTTGATATTCAAAATAATTAAAAATTACAGGATCAAAATAACAGTACTCTCTATGCCATCCCCCGTGCCTGAGGGATTAAGTTTTTCTTATAGAAATTAAATACCCAAAAATCAGGAACAGATTAGTCATGAGAATCTCATCATCCTCAACCTCATCATAAAATAGAAATTGTTATAACTAGTTTCTAAATGCGAATTCTATTTAAATACATTGGTTAAAATCATAACCGCTTGGATTTGCCACTTTCTAAATAGACGATTCATAACTTCCAATAGTTGTTGTGTCGAATAGTACCCACGACTTTGACAACTATGGTGTAACAACACCCTGGAGTAAATTAATGGTTTCGGATGTAACATCAACACTCGATAATAGCAATCTCGTCATGGCACCTAGGGTGTAATAGTAACGTGATGTAACAACAATGTCTATAATAACATCGTGGTGTAACGACAAGATCTATAACAACAATCCGTTTCATCCTTATCTTAGAACAATTGGCACAATTGTTCCTTCCATAACCTCGTTCTTTTGGTAAACACCTAAAAGAGAGGAAAGGATCCAAAATACTCCTCCAATGCTCACCCTAGTTAGCCATAAAAACGAATATTGCATCATTATATCTAAAAAAAAAGGAAAAATAACATCATGGAAATATATGTTGTTCATAATAAGGAAAAAGGTTGTTAATAGGTAAAGGTTTGTTGGTCTGGAGGGAAAGGGGTCAAAAGTGGTGAAATAAAGTATAGGAAATAGGTATGAAAACTACACCCAACATCTCCCCCCAACAGAAGCAATTGCATGTCCTCACGTAAAACCTTAGTTTATCGTATTATACCTCTGATGTGATTCCATAAAATTATAAGAACCAGCAGTGTCTTCGTCAGCACACCTCTATCCCTAAGTATCCATCAGTTGTCATGGACTGAATCTTCTTCATAGTCACACAAGTGGTAATGCAACTGGTACTCCTCCATTAGTAACCAAATCAAAGAATATCTGAACCTAAGCCCAATCCAGAAGCCTCCCACTATTTGTACCACCCGGGCGTATTTTGGTACTCATGTAACAACAACCAAAAAATTCTGGAAACCAAAAGGATCCCCTTCTTCTAATCTAGCACTACAGGATTCAGTGTGCTTAAGTCACCCTGTTAGTGCTAGAATCTTCATTTGTGCATAAAGATTAAGGAAAAACCCCACAACCCTCTTTTTGTAAGTGGCTAGTTATTCCCTAATTTGTGGGGTACTCAAGAACAAATTGAATTCACATCTCAATTCAACAAGCATTCTCAGTTCTTCGCTAACACACAACGCTGCTCTTTCGTCAATAGTTTTAGCTCACTTCATGGCCAAATTCCATTCGGTTTGATTCCTCATAAAAGAAATGAAGGCTTGCAATTGAAAGTGTGCCATATAAGAGAAAACAGTTGCCACCATCTTTGTATTGACATACTCACACATCATATTATGTAAAAATAGCTCACAAAGCAAGCTTTGTTCATCAAAGTCACAAGCATGAAAAACTTCAAGAAAAGTGTGGGTAGAAGAACCTAGACATGGTTTATTTTCAAAAACTGACTTTAATTAAAACAAATAATATTGTTCGCATAGGAACACTAGATATGACGGGGAAGGCCTCATGTATCCTAACATGTTTAAGGAAATCTCTCGAAGCTTCTCCTTATCATTTTTTAGGTCCAAAACATGTTGTTATAATAGTTGCAGTTTTTCCTCTTTCTTCTTCATAGCTTCGCTATTCCTTTGCTCTTCCCATTCTATCACCCATTCTTCATTTAACCACATATTCCAGAGTGAATCCATCATTTTCTGATGTGTCTTGAGTGAGATCGTTCCCTCTTGAAGAGAGAGTGCCTGATGTTCTGATTTTTGTAATTCTGGTATCAACAAAATTCTTTCCGAACAACAACTTCATTAGGACCCGAAGTTCTCTCACATGCACTAACAATTGAAAGTGTAAGAGCCTCCCGAGGGTGAAACTACTGCATTTCAGCTATTGGTTCTTGTGTAACAGCAATGTCATTGATGGGTTATAGTGTAATAACTTATTTTTCTCCTTGGTTAGCTTCCAGTTCCATTGTTAGCTCTTGTGTAACAATAGTGTCATCCATAGGTTCTTGTTTATCATTTTCCCCTTGGTTAGCTTCTACCTCCAATGCTAGTTCTTGTGTAACACTAGTGTCATCCACAGGCTTGTGTATATTATCTTCCTCTTTTTCCCCTTGGTCATCTTCTGCTTCTACTGTCGGTTCTTATGTAACATTAGTGTCATCCAAGGGTTCTTTTGTATCAGCTTCTAAGTTAATTTATGTTGGATGCTCTGTTTCAGCTACTGGTTCTTATGTATCAGAAACATCTTCAATGGGTTCTTGTGCGTCAGTTTCCCATGACTTAGTTGGTGTTTCCCTTGAAAAGGTGTCCACTGCACAGACTCTATACACTGCTACCACTAATTCTTTAGCATAGGTCGTGCACACAGAACCTAGAACATTTTTTTCCTTGGACCTATCTACATCCTTAGCCAAGGTATCTAACCCTGAGGCCCTTGTTTCTACCTTGTCTTTTGCTAAATGTTGTCTTAAATTTTTATTTTTTCTTTCTAAACTTTCAATTTTAACCAACAAAGATTAGGTCTTGTTCTTACCTGCTGAGGGACGTTCCTCCGACCGAGCCTTCTCTTCATCTTCCTGCCTTGTCACCTTCTTATTCTTCTCAGAGTGGATGGGGACTGAAGGTGCCTAATAACCCTCACTCTCTTCTTCGGACTCTTATCACCTATTGGCTTGTCAACTGGTCTCTTTCCAACCCTTAATTTTGAGGGTTGGGCTTCTCCTTGGTTTCCATCAAAGCTTCCTCAGAAGTTCTAGATCACTTCCTTCGGGTAGTCCTAGCCTTCTTCCTCGTGAATTCATCCCAAATATTGCCCTTGTGACCTAGGGTGTCTAACATAATTAACTTGATGAGGTTGTTGTTTGTGATGCAGTTCTTTAGGTTTGCAGTTGTCATTACGGAAACAACCATATGCCTGGTATTCTCCAGTAGAAAATACTATAGGTTTATCATGTGTTGATGTCAAAGGTGATTTAGAAATAGGAATTGATAATTAAGTACAATTGTTGCCCTTCCCTCGTAGGTGATATACTTAATGAGGTAAAGGGAAACATATTCCCATGGATGGGAAAGCGACAACATGTCAACTCATTTTCCTCTCCTTACCCGTCATTCTTCTCCTTAGAGAAAATCCTCCTTCAAAGAGGGGTTATTTATTTTTCTATTGAACGACCTCTTGCCCTCTATTGGAAATTCCTTCACGTCAGTAGTTACCTCCTATGTTTGATTCCTCTTCAAATTGTTAGCGAATTCCATAATAATTTGTCCATTTGATCCCTTCAGCCTTTGGAAAAGCTCAAACCAACTCGCATCCTTGAAAATTTGGCATGCTTTGGGATAGTTTTCCAATGCCTTGGTTGATCTTGGTTCATGTCACATTACTGTCCTAGCCATTGCTACATAGTTGCAATGTTGTTCTCCTCTCTTCTTCTCTTTGAGAAATTGTTAAGTAATCAGCACAATGCTCAGTTGTTATGGCTCTGCAAACTATAATCCTCCACTTTTGTTTGAGAGTTATGAATGAGGGATGCAACAATTCAACAGTGGGTAATTGTAGGGTGATGCAGTGAGGTTAAAGGCGGGGATTTCAAATTAGGTTTCGTACTGCACAATATCATTTCCTCATTAATGCTAAGTTATGAAAGGTTTGGTCTGAGGTACAATTCCCTTTTTTGGCATGATCGATCATTAAATGATAATGATTATGAGATCATTATACTTTAGTTTCGGTTTAAATGCTCATAGGTCATGCATAGGTCATGTTATGATGTATTTCTTCCTCCCCTCGACTTAAATGTGATGGCCATCCTCAACCATCAAAAGGATATCACATTAAATTTACATAATTACTAAATAAAAGAGGATAGTGATATTACTGTTTCATGACTTACCTGGTCTGAAGTGGATAGAAGGCATTGGTGATGAGGTGCATGAAATTAATTCTGACAGTCATGGAAATTTCTCTTGAGTCTTGGTGATTCATGTTGTATATTGTGATAGATAATTTATTTGGATCTTTTTAGAAGTCCTCGGTTGTTATAGGTGTAATAGTGAAGGTGAATGACATGTGTTATTAGGTTCCACAAAAGATAAAAATAGAGAGCTAAAAATAGATGTGTAACAACATTATTGTAAGATATGCCTGAAATAGCAAATGTTGTTTCAATAAAAGTATGTAACAGCCACCACAAAGTGGTTTTCAATTGTTACAAAAATTGTCTGCCTATGGCCTGAAAAGAGGTTTCCATGACCATATTATTTTCATTATTTATTTACTTTTTTTCTTTTTTTTTAGAAGTTGTAGTAGCCACCAACAGAGGTTGGTTTTCAGCTATTACACTTATTGAAAAGTTGGAATTTTGACAGTACAGGGGGTTTCCCCCTACTCCTATAATCTGAAGGTTCGAATGCGTGACAATGTTAAGAAATGAATACCTTGAAGTAGGCTTATGATATAAACAAAGACGATGCCCATTAGTAAGAAATGGTGTTGTCACAATTTCAATGGTAGCCAAATTCATAGTCCCATTTTCAAATATTGCATCTACCTTATAGGGACCTAGCCATCTGTTGCATAGCTTACCCTAGAAGTCCTTGAATCTCTAATCGTATAAGAGATCCCAATCTCCCTTCTAAAATTTCTTATTTTTGATAAACCTGTCATGCCACTTAGCTCTCTACTGCTGGACAATCTCTGTTTGCTAGATAGTAGCCAGTCATTTCTCCAATTCATTGAGCTAGTTCAACCTTTGATTTTGCGTTGTAACTAGATCCAGATTCACCTACAATGTTGTTCTCAATGTATTGTTTTCGAAATCAATAGGGAATAAGGGATTTTTACCATACACCATTTCGTATGGTGAGAATCACGTAGTATTCCTCCATGTGTTTCTCTATGCCCACAACACTTCTGGAAGTTTATCAGCCCAATTCCTTTGGTGACTAACCATAATCTTAGTAAGAATCCACTCAATGACTTTGTTGGTGTTTTCCACTTGGCCATTTGCTTGTGGGTGATGATGTGACGTGATTCAATGATGGATTTTATATATTTTCAACCAAATTTTGGATCAAGTGAGATGTAAATTAGTTCCCTTCATCTATCATACCTCCCTAGGTATCCCAAAATAGACAAATATGTCTTCAAATGTGATGTCTGAAATAACCTGCTCCATGGCTCTCGTTAGTGCTTCTTCCTCAACCCATTTTGTGACATAGTCAGTGTAGACCAATATGTAGGACTTCTTTCTAGATGAAGGATTAAGGACTTCTAAGACTATTTGAGGTTGTAACAACATCTCATTTGATTGCATCAGCTGGCCCATCCTCTGGAAGTTATTGCACCCTTTCAAGAACTTCTTAGCACCTTGAAATGTTGTTGGCCTATAATATCCTATTGAGAGGACTTTCTATCCTATCGGCTTGCCTTTGAAGTACCCTCCACAAGGTTTCTTGTGACAAGCCTTAAGGATGTCAAAGATCTCATCTTCCCTAACACAACATCTGATCTAAAAATTTGGTCTACTGTGATAGAGATTCCCCTCTATCCAAGAATAAGTAGCACTCTAGTATATGATTTTTCTCTTTCCATTGGAGGATAAGTATTGTTGAAACTTTCCTGCAACAAGATAATTGGCTATATCTACATACCATGGTGAGTGAGTAGAAATAGCAAAGAGATACTCATCAAGAAAAGAATCCTCAATAGGAATGAAATTGTCATTAATAGTTAACCTAGAAAGAAAGTCAGCTACTACATTATCTTTTCCAGGTTTATCTACAATTGCGATATCAAATTCATATAACAACAATAACCAGCATGTAATTCTACCATTGGTAATTGGCTTATTCATTAAAAAGTGAATGACAGAGTGGTAAATGTGTACAAATACTTGACACCCAATAATATAGTGTCAAAACTTGTTGATGGCATGCACTACTGCTAGGAATTATTTCTTTTCCATTGTGTAGTTGAACTCAGCCGGAATCAAATTCTTTCTTGTGTAATAAATAACAAAAGGTTTTTGTTGTAGAAGATGCAAGAACCTCCAAAATTTTGACTTGCATCCAATTTCGGAGCCTCCTTTGAGAGTATTACTTGATGACTGCACACGCTCAGATTCACTCCATGAGCTCGTCTGAGTCTTTACACCCACCTTTCTTGATCATTCCACCGACAACTTTGCTTGTTGACGCCAATGTCATGCTTGCGGCCATGTTCTGGTCATACACAAGGTCTTCACTTCATGTGTAGTTGTTGTGTTCACTATGTAAACACCTGTCCTGCTAACACAAGGAGTCACATACATTGTCGCGTAAACATCATTGTGGTCATCCAATGATCAATCACAAGCATTGCGATTTTTTCTCACACCGTTAGTCAGTCATTTTGAGCATGTGTGTCTAGATGGTTTGAATCATCTTGTCGTCAAGTCATGTAAGTGTGTGTTTGCGTATGCACCTTTTCAGTCATTCACACACTTAACCATTTTTTTGAATTTTTGATGACCGGACTCCCCTCTAAGAGTCGGACCTTCACCCCTCCATTCACTGGATCTATTGTCACCCAAAACAATGTCGAAACACCAAGCAAGCCATTTCAAGTTGCGGTACCCGCAAGTAGATCAATCAACCTCCTTGTTGGCCAATCAGAGAATTTCACCTCGCAGTCACCCTCGGATTGATTCCCTTAAAAAGTTGCACAAATGCCATAGACTTTTGCCGCTCCGCTAACTGAGAAAACTGCATAGACCAGATGAAAAAAACATAGTGCCCATCCTTGTCTCCCTTAGAAAATTTTGCAATTTTTCCATCCAGCAAGCCCTCTAGTGAGTCAATCGGCTACTCACCTAGAAAACTACAAAGTTTTCACAAACAAGCCCTTTGCTTCCAAATAGAATGCTAAGCTTAGAAGTTGTACATAGGTGATGAGCAGGCTAGCCTCCTAGCATCAATGTATTTTTCCTTGCCAATAGCTCCTAGCAGCTGACTATGAGTTCCCTCCAGGAATTGCACAGTTTTTGCTACCAAGCTCTAGTAGCTAATTGTCGGTTCACTCCAGGAATTGCATACTTTTTGTTGCCAATGTACCAATAGCTGACTATCACTTCCCTCTAGGAATTTCAAATTTTCTTTTGCCAAGGTCCCAGTAGCCAGCTGCTAATTCCCTCCAGGAATTGTGCAGTTTTGGCTACCATTTTTCCGTTGCCCACTCCTTCCAAAAAGTGCACAGATTTTGTCTACCCAACCCTCTTGTAGCTTGGACTGCTCCTCTCAAAAAATGCGCAATTTTTCCCTCCAGCTAAGCTATACCCCTCGAACAGTCACTATCGATCCGAATTTTCCATCTTCATCACCCAGTGACTTCTATGCAGTTTTCGGCAACAGTGCTTAGAGCGTCCATCCTAGCTCACAACTCACAACCTTGTCCCCTCTCCCAGTCACTTGCATCCAAAACAATCATGCATCATGGTAGACTAGAAGGTTTATGGATTTTATGTCATCTCGTCATGAGTGACTATAGATATAGGTAGACAAACAAACATGGCGCGATGATGGATGGGATGAACAAAGGGAGTACATGTAGAAGGACATGTTCATGAACAGACTAACAAATGATACATGCAAAGAGATGTGATCATGCAAATATATGTTCGCAGATGGGATGATGCAAGGATGTGTTCATGGATAGAAAAGCATGCACCTTTCGTGAACGGGCAAACCTGTCAAACATGCCAACATGCAAGCAAGGAGCAACGTGCAAATGCAACATCAAGTGGACCCAATGACCATGGAAGACTCTGTGCACTTTTCCATGTGGAGGTGAAGTTGTGACACACCATTAGGAGATCCATCACCTAGCAACATTACATATCGACGTGCACACCAACAGCAACACAAATGTACCATCACTATCATTTTGAGTCTTGTCATCGGTCATGTCGTCCACATCTCTACTATGGGCCATACTGTCAATCAACATAATGTAACGTGGAATTCCAAGAGACCCACTTGTCATATGAAGAGTCATGTAAATTCGAAAGGTCATGGAAGTCAAATAGTCATGATGGAAGTGAAATGACCACAAGGTTCAGTTTCACCCTTGGCTATAAATACCCCTCATTTGTACATGCAAAATACTTTTTCACCTCAGCTCATGCCACATAGCCTTGAGAGTGTAATATTTTCTTTGAGGAGTAAGTAGTGGCTCCAATGCCTTGCCCATGGGGTTAGTTATGTATGGTGTAATGATGTATCTTAGAACTTTCACTTAATTCATAAGCCTTCTAAAAGGCCAACACATTTTCACACATGTGTTGTAACTATTGTAAGACTGATCTTGAACACTTGTAATGTATGTTTCTTTAACATGTGCTTACCACTTGAACTCATTCACTTGTAATACATATATATTAATGAAAATGTGTTGTATGAGTTTTTAATGCTATTCTTCCCATGTTGGTTGCCTCCGTGGACATCAGATAGAACTTTCACATGAACTCGTTATAACAATGATCACACTTGCGCAGACTCGTCCACTGTGTGTTGTATATGTTATCTTTCCTTGTGTTTTGTGACTACCGCATCCATGTGGACTACTCTTCCACACACTATGCATGTCATGTTGTGTTGTTTGTTCCTAGCAGAGTTGGTGATTCCTCCCATCTGACTTGGAACTCACTCCCACCCTCTCCCTCTATAGTGAAAGAACCATTGATACAAGTACACTGGTGCAATCACTAGGCACGCGAACCTCACTATTCAATGAAAAATTAGATAACTCTCCTTTGCTGACAAGAAAGAGTTGAGGAAAATCTCTAAGATAATGGCAACCGGGCCATCATAACGGATGGGACTCCCACAAAAAATGATCTGAGGTGTAGTTGGGACTTCATACCAGGGTGATCTCCTAAATGTTGGCAGCTCTAGCACTATCGACAATTTCCTATCCTCCAGCTAGCCCAAAAAGACACATACAACAATATCAGATGCATTTGTAGCTATGTGAAATAGTAGTTTCCAATTAGGTCCACGTAAAATAGGAGCTACTGATACACAAAATTTTAGCTTCAAAAAGGCTTGCTGACACTTTCTTGTGCATACAAATTCCACATTTTTCATAAGTAAGGAGAAAAAAGGCGATGCAATTTTTGAAAAATTCTTTATAAACCTTCTGTAATACCCTAAATGTCCCAAGAGACTATGTACGTCTTTTTGCATCTTGTGAGTTGGAATTTTTAGAATTACCTCTATTTTAGTAGGGTCTACCTTGATTCCATTAGCAGAGATGAAGTGTACCGACATTATCCCTTTAGTCATCATCATGTGACATTTATCGGTTCTTAGAGCAACATTAGTCTGTATACATTGTTCCAACAATTTTTCTAAATTGGCTAATGTTGTTTCAAAAGCATCACCATAAGGTGTAAGGTTTTCCATGATGATTTCAAGGTAGTCATTTAAAAAATCAGAAAAAATTCCCAGTATTTCCCTCTAAAACATTGTTGGCACATTGCAGAGTCCAAAAGGGAGTAGTCTGTATGCAAAAGTTCCCCAAGGGAAAGTAAAGGTTATTTTATCTTGATCTTCTAGGGAAATCTATATCTAGTTGTAGCCATTGAACCCATCTAAAAATGAAAAGAACATTTTCCTAGAAAGGGTGTCAAGAACCTAATCCATAAATGGTAAAGGAAAATGGTCCCTTTGAGTGGCTTTCTTGAGTTCATTGTAATCCACATAGACTCTCCACTTGTTATTATTCTTAGGAATAATGAAAAGTGAAGACACCCACTGAGTGTCAGATATCGGATAAATAAAATTAACATTTAGGAGTTTTTGTAATTCTTCCTTCACTATCTCCTTTAGCGCAGGGTTCATGCAGCACTGTGGTTATCTAATTGGTTTGCAACCATCTTTCAAATAAATGTGGTGAGTACGCAGGCTAGGATGAATCCCTTTCATATCCATGTAGTCCCATGAAAATTCCTTTTTGTATTTTTGTAAAAGATGTAGCATCAATTTTTTTTGTACAATAGTCAGGTTGGGATTAATATTAAAATACTTTCCTAGTTCTATTTCAACTAGACTCCTATCAGTATGTGGAGTGGTTCTCATTTCTTCAAAGTTTACATCATCTACCTCCTCTTCCTCCTTTTAATTTTCAATAGAAGTGACAAAAAGTGAGTTACTAATAAAGACACTAATGGTATCATCTTTTGTCTCATCCTTGAAATACTGGGCTTTTCCCAGAGTGAGGAGCGGTAGAGAAAGATCTGATTCGGGTTCAAATTCATCCCACCAGGGATTGCTCAAATCCATATTTGGTTTTTTTGGGGGGTAAAGGTTAAGTTTTTTTGTACCTTGGCCATCTGAGATCATCATAGATCTAGATATGCATCCTATAAACACAGCCAAGGTCTCCCCAAAATCGAAGGATGTCCCCCCAGATTGGATTTGGTTTGTAATATAAGAAAATCATTTGGATACCTCCTAGAAGCTATTGCAATTAATACATATTCTAATACTCCCTCGGGTTTAACACCAGACCTATATTCTAATTCAAGCACGATAGGCATGTTCCTAAGTCCATGTAGCCTAAGGGTGGTAAAGAGGTCCTTTGTCATTACATTAATGGCCACCCCAAGGTAAATCAATGTATTAGTTATGGGCTAGCCGTCAATATAAACAGTAACTGTAGGGTCCCCTATATCATTATACTTGGTTAAAAGAGGTTGAGAAGTCATTAATTTGGACAATTTCCCCATCACGTGTATGGTAGTAGGGTCCTTAGGCTCCCTTCCAAGTTCCTTAATCCACAAGTCTCATATTATTTTGGCATAAAATTCTTTAAGAGCTTGTAGTAGAGGAAATTGGATTCGGATTGTGAGGTCATTCCAGTCTTAATTAATCTTTAAGGATACATAGGATCCTAAGTAATAATAGCTGAGACAACTGCTAAAGGTGTATCATCCTTACTCGATTTGACTATTACATGAGTAAGAGTCCTTCTTGGGTTGGTTGTTACAAGTGTACCATTCCACTTTGTATCAGCTGTTATAGGTGTAAAATATACCTCAAGATCTATTGTACCTTCTTTGGAAGTCTTGCATTCCTCCTCGGTGATGATCGGTGAGTGGTTTGGTTTAATCACCTTGCCCGATCATAGTTTAATTTCATTAAGTCTGATAGGAGTGATAAGGTAAGCTTGGAAGATAGTCGAAGCCTCTATGCTCTGGGATGCTTTATTATTCTGGTTAGGGTTAGGCTACGAAGGTAATTGTTGTCACACAAGTGGTGTAGGAATAGGAGTTTGGAAAGATGTCAATTGTAGTTGCTGTTAAATTGGTAATCTAGATGGAGTTGGACTTTGGGCATTCCCCCTCTAGTTCTGATTCCAAGGATATGGTAGAGATGGAGGATATTGAATAGATGGAGAGGGGGACCACTAGTTCAAGGGCGAAGGAAATTGTGTTGGAGAAGGAGTGGAGTATTTCCACAAATATTTTTGAGCATTATATGTATTATTCGATGAATTAAAAGAAAAAAAAACTTGGGACATACGTGGGGGTCATGACTTCCATGGTCTCTTGGTCACAATGAAATAAGAGGACTGAAATTCTTCACTTGATTCTCTAATTACTGCTTTTAGTTTGGGAAGCTTTGAACATTAACCTATAGGATGTTCGAACTCACAAATATTGTACAAGCTGATGTTGTTCATTTCACAATCCCTCAAGGGGTGTTTCTTTCTACATTTTGGACAGAACATAGCTAAAGCTATATCAACTTCTCCCTATGTCTTCTTGATCTCTATTGTCATTAACTAGGCAAATAGAGTGTTGAGGATGTCGGTCTTGAAGTGTTCAAATAAATTCTTGATCTCTGATCTAGTTACTCCTCTACTTGTAGATTTTTGTATTCGGGAAGAGGCATCTCGAATTGTGGTTCTCCCCTTCGACGATCCTCCAGAGAATCTTAGATAGAACTTTATGATTTTGGTGAATGGTTCCTGAGATATGTCCCATTTCCCTAATAGATTCATGGTATCAAGTTAGTCATCCCTCATTCCTCTTATGAATATGGTCTTCATGATCTCGTGATCTAAATCATTGTGTTTAAATCTGCAAATTGTAATGAAATTTCTCCACATAGTCCTCCAGGATCTCATGCTTCTTTTGTGTCATATTGAATACTTCCTCTCTTAAGTCCTTGGTTCTACAATAATTTTGATACTTTGATAAAAATATATTCTTCATGTTGCTCCATGTTCGAATAGAAGCAGAGCCTAACCCCACAAACCATCTCAGGGTTGGTCCTTTTAGAGTAGCAAGAAATAAATTTAATTTCTGAGCATCTAAAACATAGTTATAACTTCAACACAAGACATCAAATTCAAGCAAGACAGTGTTACGATCTTCTACAGTCATTCCTTGAAAACATGGAAGAGATGATAAAGGAATGATTTGCATTGGAGCTTCGCTACTGATATCCCCAATTGGGAATTCAAAGGTGTTGACAATAACATCTGTTTTAGTGTTGTTGTTATTGTTGTCCCCCATTGCTAACCCTCTGATCCTTGCTGTATTAGGTGTTCTTCATATCATTCTTTTCATTGTCTTGTGGGGGAAGTTGGTTAGCTCAAGTTGTTTCAGGTCTAGCTATTTCACTACATTGCCCGAATATGAATATTGATAAACCAATAAATGCTCTCCTGTTTCAGACTTATGATGTTCCCCCTCAGTTTCCCCTTCTCCCTTGGCCCTAAGTTTCTGATTACTAGCTTCCGCTTGCTACTCATAAATTCGCTGGTTAGTCTTGGGAGTGTTCTCACTAGCTTTAGAATGATATGGTCCTGAGATAGAGGAATGAAAGGCTTCTATTCTTGTTATGGGAGTAACAAATTTTTATAGCGCTATTTTCCTTGTGTCCTTGTAAGAACTTGACTATTAGTTTTCTTCTCTTTAGATCAGTTCATGGATAAATGTTTTCCTTCCCAAATCTACACTCTTATTTTCCTTTTTATGACCTGTTTTTCCTATGACTAATTAGAGTGGGGGGTGTTTTTGGTATTTCTATAATTCCTACAGTTGCACACATGGACCCTAGGTGTATTGATTCACACAATAAGTTTCTAAGTCTCAGCAATGGTGAGCCTGCCCATGTATGTTAGAGTGATGCACAAGTTCTTAACTCTCGTCTTACTGCCCAATGACTATGGACTAGGAACACTTTATAAAACAAAAAACTTGGCTGACTATATCTTCAACTGCCATCCTCAACAAAGGCACCAAAATGTAGTGTTGTTTTAATCAATCCTAATTGACCAAGAATGCAACCATTTAATTGTCAACCCAGGTAGGTATGTTATTTCAATCGAGTTTGCACTATTTATGATGATATACTATAACCAAGAGTGAAAATAGAAAATGGTAAAGAATGTGGCTGAATGAATTATAGAAACTAACATTCATGCATAAATTCAAACACTCTATAGAAATGAAATCACACTTCACAATTACCAGAGTAAAGGTGTGCCACACACTGTACTGATAACTACATCAGTTGGTCAACTATTATACTGCTAACCAAATATGTGTAATAGAATAAGATAAATCTGGAACTGAAGCAGATATGTTCCACAAATTATACAACAATAGCAAAAACCATACAAATAATAAAATAATGAACAATGATATACAACTACCCTACCACTATAGTCCCTTCTAAAGAGGAGGGCCCTTCCTCCCTAGCAGGGGTGTGGGAATGAACATGAAATTAGTTTAGAATTCAACTTGGAAACAACAACAACATCACCACAGTGTCTTTGATATTCAAAAGAATTAAAAGTTACAGGATCAAAATAACAATACTCTCTATGTCATCCCCCATGCCCGAGAGATTAATTTTTTCTTATAGAAATTACATACCCAAACATCAGGAACAGATCAGTCATGAGAATTGTGAGATTCTCATAGTGATCATAAAGTAAAAATTGTTACAACCAATTTCTAAATATGAATTATATTTAAATACATCAGTTAAAATCATAACCGCTTGGATCTGTCACTTTCTAAATAGATAATTCATAACTTTCAATAATTGTTGTGTGGTATAGTACCCACAGCTTTGACAACTACGATGTAACAACACCATACAGAAAAGTAATGGTTTGGGATGTAACAAGAACAATGGACAGCAATAATCTCCTAATGGCACCCGGGGTGTAACAAAAACATGGTGTAATAACAATGTCTATAACAACATCGTTGGAGTGGACCTGGCTTGCAAATATATGATAAAAAAAATATACCAAAGAAATAAAAAGATTGATCCAATAATATAACATGAAAATTCTTCTTTATTGATCAAACCTTTAAGGTAGGGTGACACCATTACAATCACTCTTTAAGGAAGGAGAACACTCCACAAGCCATATGCTTGTTCATATAATATTCCTTCACATCTCTCCATGGGGAGTCTCTAGCCTCTATATAGGCCTCATACATACAATACCATGGGTCATTACCATGGTTCTCTTAATACCATATATCTAATACAATGGGCTTATTATGTTATTCCTAACTACTTCTGGTCCCTTACATGACGCGGGTTAACCACTTCATTTATTAACTATGGCCCATACATTATTACATTATTTCATTGGGTACCTCCCTTTGTACCCTATACTACCCCCCTAGGTATATTACATTCCACCCCCTTAAACATGTTTCATCGCCAAAACATAAGAAGAACAAAAATAATAAGATCTACTCAAAAGAGTGGTCCATTGGTACCATGCATGTGCATGTAGCCATCCAAGAGAAAGGTGAACCCTTGATCTAGTTGGTGCCTTGCTCGCTTGAGATGGAAGTTGACATTGGTGGCTCTTCTATGTTGATGTGTTGTGGGTGAATCATCGACCCTCTTTATCTGTCATGTAGGGGTTCTTGTACCTGTGGCTAATTTGTTGTGATCATGTTTGTTTTCTTCTTACTGGGGGATGTGGGTGGTGATATGTTGAAGTTTTAACAAATGGTATATCTTTCTTTAATTCACCACCTAATGGAGCCTGATTTATATATGGTACAAGTTGTGGCGCCTGTTTTTGTTTCTCATCTTCCAATATTAATTCAACCATGGATTCCTCATTTGATGTATCAACACCTATAAAATTTTCAACTACAGCCTCCTTGGACTCTATTTGTTTATTTATGGAAATATCCTGTAATGTAATTTTCTTCTTTTTATACCAGAGCTTCAAAAATTTCTTCTGCACATTAATGTTGATAGTACCAATAGATACCATCCAAGGGTATCCCAAAACAACATCCACGTTAGCTATATATGAAGCATAAAAATCAAAATACAATACATACTTATTCATAGAAATCTTCAAATGTTTATAAGCTTGAACATCTGGATTATGAACCTGTGTTTTCCATGTGTTTTGCTAGAACTTGCATTTTCTTTCCCAAATTAACATTTATAATATTTTTCTTACAACTAGCATTTATAGATACAATGATCTTTTCATTCTGAATATATTCATGAACTTGTAATAAGGAGATACTACTACAAAATAATCCCATATGTTTCTCATTATCTTGTTTTCCAGCATGAGACAATTAGTCTAAAAGGAAAATTTCAAATTCTTCATCTGAAAGTTTGTACAACTTCTTGCTATCAAGTGATCTCCACCATATCGTAGCCTTATTTGTCAGCCCAGGGCATAATAAACCTTTTCATTTTTTCCCATATGTGAATTTTTGACTTCTTATGAATTCTTCAATAGTAGGGCTATCATCTTTTCCTATAAAATAATCTTGCTAGAAACTACGAATAGGATTTTGAAAAAAGTCACTTGGAAAAAATTTAAAATGGCCACTGTTCAATCAATATTGCTCAGAATCCTTATTATGACCTATTTTCGGAAATTCAATAGCCCTTCTGCATCTTCCCATGTGATACAAATCTCGATCTAGGCACTTTGGAATTTCAGATTTGCGCTACAACTATCCTGTCATCACAAAAATTTATGAAAAAAGAGTTGGTTTTAAATAAGTAGATATCTCCCTCATTTGGACTCTGATTCTACCGATTTTTTTTCTGAAATTTGGTAATTCTTCACTAATATCTCAGATATGTAACTATTTCTTTAAAATTCCCCACAAAAATGACAAAAATTAACTAGACATCTATCGTCTAAGAATTTTCATCAAAAATTTTTGGCAACACAAATGATTTTTAAATCAGCAATATCTACCTCATCCGGACATGAATTCGGCCGATTTTTTTTTTGAATTTGGGTTTTTTTTTCAAATAATCTATATCTACAATTTGTTTCTACAAATTCTACAACAGAATTTTCATATCAGATTTGTAAACTCGCCGCCCCAAAAATTTCCAACAAAAAAATATATATATCTCTCCACTTGCCAAAGAAAGTGCTCTAATACCACTTGGAATGGATCTATCCTGCAAATATATCATAAATAAAACATACCCAAGAAATAACAAGATCAACCCAATAATATAACATGAAAAAATGGTTCTTTATTGATAAAACCGTTAAGGTAGGGTATCACCATGCAATCACTCCTTAAGGGAGGAGAACACTCCACAAGCCATATGCTTGTTCATACAATCTTCCTTCACATCTCTCCATGGGATCCTCTAGCCTCTTTATAGGCCTCATACATACAATCCCATGGGTCATTACCATGGTTCTCTCCATACCATATATCTAATACCATGGGATTATTACATTATTATTAACTACTTGTGGTCCACGTTATTTATTAACTATGGCCCATCCAATTATTACATTATTCCCTTGGGTACCTCCCTCTGTACCCCATACTATCCCCCCAGGTATGCTACAATCACGGCGTAGCAACAAGATATGTAACAACACACAGAGTGTAACAACAATATGTTTTATCATGCTCTTAGACCAATCGGAGCAGTTATTCATTCCATAACCTCATTCTTGCAATCAACACCTGAAAAAAGAGGAAAGGATCGAAAATACTTCTCCAATACTCACCTCAGTTAGCCATAAAAAGGAACATTGTATCATTATATCTAGCAATAATGGAAAAATAACATGGTGGCAAAATATGTTTTTCATAATATGGAAAATGGTGGTTAACATGTAAAGTTATTTTGGTCTGGAGGGAAAAGGGTCAAAACTGGGGAAAGAAAGTTTACGAAGTAGGTACAAAAACTACACCCAACACCAAGTAATGCACTTCTATCTTGAAGAAGATGCACTTGCTAAGCTTAGCATACAACTGATGCTCTCTTAGCAATATCAACACTATTGTTACATTCTTGGCATGCTTTTCCTCATTCTTGGATTATATCAAGATGTCGTCAATGAATACAATAACAAACTTGTCCAAATAAGGATGCAACACATTATTCATCAAACAAATAAATGTAGCTGGAGCATTAGTCAAACTGAATGGGGTTGTAACAAACTCATAATTCCCATACCTAGTCCTAAATGCAGTCTTGTAGATATCCTCTTCCTTGATGGGCACCTGATGGTATCCCAATCTCAAGTCAATCTTAGAGAACATTGTTTCTCTCGTCAATTAATCAAACAAATCATAAATCCTTGGAAATGGGTACTTGTTCTTGATTGCTACCTTGTTCAACTATGTCTAATCAATGCACAATATAAGAGTAACATATTTATTCTTTATAAAAGACACTGGCGCATTGCAAGGCGACACACTTGGCCTAATGTATCACTTGCCAAGCATCTCCTTTAACTGCAACTTCAAATCTACTAGATCTAGAGTACTCATATTATAAGGTGCCTTCGATGATGGTGTTGCCCATAACACAAACTCAATAGAGAAATCTACTTCCATGTTAGGAGGTATCTCTGGAATCTCTGTTGGAAACACGTCCTGATACTGTTGTAATATAGGGTACCTCTTTAATATTTCTTCATCCTCAACATCTTTTCCCTTACCACTAGATATATGGACTGCAAATATCACACAAACGTTTCTGAAACTATGCTTAGTCTACGTAGTGTTAACCATCCTCACCAATGTAGGCTTCTTATTTCCCTACAAAATTCTCTTTTCCCCACTATCATCCACACACTCGATGGCCTTGTTGAAGAAATCCACCTTGGTCCTATGAAGGTAAAACCAATCCATAACAAAAATCATACTATATGAGCCTAATGGTACTACATTTAAATGTGTTGTTGTAGGCATACCATTTGTCTCAAATGCACAAGTTCTTCTTAGTAACTAGAGAACCCATAGTAAAAGCCATTTTTCCGTCAAAGGTTCAAATCCCAATAGAGATCCATCATCAAGACTGTTATTGAGTGTTGATAGTAGAAGAGCTCAATTGCAAGATATAAATAGTTATGAGGTAAGCTGTTATTTTGATTTAAGGGAAAATGAAGGTCGATTGTTTAACGATAAATATTATCAAAAAAAAAATAGTTTTTATTAAATTAGGTTTATTTTAATTTTAATCATATAATATTTATTATTGAAGATAAATTAATACTGACACTAAATAGTGAAAGGTGTGAATAACTTAGTAATATATTTTCCTTTAATAATTGCATAATTTTTCCTCATAATAATATTTTTTTGTTTATGATATTTAAAAATAATTTAATTTATAATAATAATTTCCTTGTAATTAAATTTATTAATAATCACTAAAAAATGATATAATAATTTATGATAATTAAATAAAATAAGAATAAATATAATAAATAAGTAAAGTATTATAATTGTTATAAGATAATTATTATTAAAGTTATTATATATAAATTTAGTAATAATTAATAAGTGTCATGTTATATATAAATATTAATATTAAAGAGATAATTTATTGATATTAATGAGATTGTTTATTGATTTGAATATTAATTAGATTATTTTAGGGGTTAATTGGATTTATTCCTAATTTTTATGAATTAATGATAATACTAAAAGTTTATAATAATCTATAATAATAATCATAATTAATACTA
>APFE030380622.1:1006-36886 GCA_000404065.3 Pinus taeda | reverse complement strand
ATTTATCATTAAACAACCGACCTTCATTTTTCCTTAAATCAAAATAACAACTTACCTCATAACTATTTATATCTCCCAATTGAGCTCTTCTACTATCAACACTCAATAACACTCCTGATGATGGATACCTGTTGGGATTTGAAACATTGATGGAAAAATGGTTTTTACTGTGGGTTCTCTGGTTACTAAGTTAGAAGATATTAACCACAAAAGTCTTAAATGCACAAGTTCTTACCCAATGGTAAAATCTCTTCTCTCTACCTATAGCCAATTGTACCAACCAAGATTATGCATGCAGTTCTTTTATCAAATGACACTTATCCACCAGGTCAAGATTAATATAACTATAGTTAGATCTAGGATCAATCAAAATAGAAACAACTTGATCACAAATCTTATCATCCATCTCAATGATGGATGCTTCATGATCTACCTACATGTTGTCCACAACTGGATAAATTCGAGGAATTCCATTACCAACATCACAAAATGTACCTGCCTCCTGAGCAATATAGCTTTCGGGTCTACCACCTTGATATTGTAGAATATTCCCCACAAATCAGCTAGCTCACTGATATCATGTAGGAATTTCACCTACAGATCCAATTGATATATCCAATGTACTAAAGCATAATACTAGATCTACGTCTTCCAAAAACTTAGTAAAAGCTTAATCAAACATGAGCAACATCAATAAGAACTCATATAACTGATATGGAGAAATCAATCACACATAACGCAGAAGAATTTACCGGGGGAAAGCCTGAGCGTAAAACTCCATGCTCTATATTATCATATGTAGGATTTATACAAATCCTTAACTCTCACACAACTAGCCATCTCTCAGTACAATCCTCAAAGATGAAGGTGAAAATACATCAGGATTACACAAAGCCTTAGCTCTCACAACTAACCAGCTCTCAGTGAAACCCACTTGTAGTAGAACAACTCACTTGTACATGGTAAGTAGATGAATCTATAGAAGAGATATCAGATGTGACAGAATGCATGATAGTAGTATTTATAGATGTGATGAAATGTAGGGCAACTTCAAGGAATCAATTCATATGGCAACTCACTTAGATGATAGTTCAGGCTCTTAGAATACCATAGTCCAATGGTCCAAATACCATAGTCCAAGGTATATTGTCCGACGTGTTGACCCCCAGTATTTGATCCAAGGTATTGGTTCTAAGTGGTTTTGGATCATGGTATTGAATAAGGTCTAAGACTATAAAAGGAGGAGAAGGTCACTAGGCAAAAGCACCAAGAAAGTCTCGAATATCTGATGTATTGTGAGATCCAGTATGCAGGTTATGGGTTTATGATGCTTTGCCTGATCTGAGCCAAGGAGGAATCTTAGTGGGTGATGGAGGATAAGAGCTAATGATGGATCAAGATCTTATAGCTTGGAATGAATCTTCTCTATATGGTTTGATCATGCTTATTCTAGATTTGTATACTGACACATGTGATGTTCTGTAAATATTATGGTCTAGGTATAATTGAAGCCTGGAATAGCTGCAAAATTATGAATGAATATTTACAGATATATATGTTGGTTGCCTTTGATAAAAGCACGTATATACACAAGTTAGACACATCTAAGTAGCGTATACCATATGAACTATGATGTTTGAAGTTACAAGTGGTTTTGGTTGTTGATGCAAAGTTCTGAGTTCTAGTGACTATTTACTAGTGACAATATTTTGCATATTCAGATTGGTTGATTGTGATTAGCTTCAGTATTTATGGATGAGATCTAATAATGGATCAGGATCATAATGACTTATCTTTGTGTGATCTGATGGACTAGATCTAGTTGCTAACAAACATATTATCCTTATGTATGTAATGATCTGGGTATGTCTAAAGTCAAGAAGTGAAACGAAGTTATAATTGGCTTTGAATATTGTTGCAGAGTTCTAGGTTCTGCTTTGTGTTTTGGTGACATTGTTTCGATGATAGGGTTTCAGTAATTTAGTGTTGGGTGACACAATAGTTGTATTGTAGTTGTGATTGATTTTGAAGTTCAATGTTGTTGATGGGTCCAGCATGAAAATTGGATGAAACATGGCCTTCATATTATGATGTTTTGTTCGATGAGTATCTAGTTTGAAAATTTATGAAACATGGTACTTGGAGGAGGAAAGAAGGTTGTAGCCTTCTGTAGGTGAGTACCTATGTACTAGTAAACACACCATCTATTACAAAAGCTAAGGGGGTTGTAGCCTTCTGCAGGTGGAAGCCCACATACTAGTATAAGACTGCACCAATACATAAATATTGTAAGAAGTTTCTTATTGAAAGAAGATAGAGACGAATTGCAGCAAGTGGTTTTCACCCGCATTGGGTTTCCACCTTATATCATGGTGTTCATGTGTGCTTCTTATGTGTAATGATCTATTATGTTTTATTGCACCTATTTATTGTTCTGATGCACTCATTAAAGATCAACTAGCTGAATCATAAGTTAACTAGATATACACTAGTTTCATTAAACACAATTGCGTATACAGGCAGGTAGCCTTAACTGAAGTGGCATATATGAATCTAAGTATGGAAATGAAAAATTTAGTGATTTTCTAATAATGATTCACCCCCCCTCTTAGTACTATTTTCAACACACAACTGCATAAATTCAAGGAATTCCATGATCAACATCACCAAATGTATGTGCCTCCTGAGCAATATAGCTCTTGGGTCTACCACCTTGATACTAATACTCTCTACAAATCAGCTAGCTCACTGATATCATGTAGAAATTTAACTTGAAGGTTGAACTAATATATGTAATGTACTAAAGCATAATACTAGATATACATCTACTGTAAAATTAGTAGAAGCTTAATTGAATAGGAGCAACATCAACAAAAACACATATAACTGATATGGAGAAATCAATCACACATAACACAGAAGAATTTACCCAGGGAAAGCCTCTGCCTAAAACCACACTCTCTGTATTATCATAAATAGGATTTATACAAAGCCTTACCTCTCACACAACTAGCTAGCTCTCAGTACAATCCTCATAGATGAGGGTGGAAATACATTAGGATTACACAAAGCCTTAGCTCTCACGGCTAGCTACCTCTCAGTGCAATCCTCTTGGATGCTCAGAGGAAATCAAGACTCTCCTAAGCCTTCCCCTCTACACTCCAAGCATCCTATTTCCTTGTGTATTTTTTCCTGGGTGATCCTCCTATTACCAAGTTTAACATTGATCTCTAACATTGATCTCACACCTTGTAGAAATGCACAATCCTCAAGGAACCTTAATCCTTCTGCTTGGATGATTTTCCTTTATAGGAAAAATCAATCCAACGGATAGTACACTATCCATCCTCTAATCTCAATTTGGTCTCTGTCTGAACTGACATGCATGAGTTATCCATGAGTGAATACTCAGTTATCTGAAATACAATAGTTACATGCATGCAAGCATTAACTAAGTGAACTCTCATTAATTTAACAAACTATTAAATTAATCTAACTAGACTTGACTCAGTTAACTGAGCCAACTAATTACAACTCAATATTACAACTCATCGTTATCTCTTTAACTAACGGATAAACTCCTCAATTAATAGATAAATTGTTGCATGTCCTCACATAGACTTCAAGTTTGATTTTCCTTAACTAATTAACTCAAGATGAATTAATTAATTAATTTTCAAACTGTTGTTAATATCAAATTTGAATTTTACTTCCTCTTTTTAGCCTAGGGACTGACTAAAATAGGAATCCACACTGAACAACTAAAAATAGAACTTCTATTTTTAGCACTTCCATTATTCATTCTGTGTTGCCCAATCCAGCACTGGTACCCAAAATGCTATTTTTAGCAGTGTTGTTTTTAGCATTTCTATTTTTACCAATTTCTTGTTGCCATTTTCAACATTCCCTCTCAACAAGAAAGTCTTCCTCTCAAACCTGATCCTATACCTTCGGAATGTTCTGCATGCAACACTTCTACCAAGTGTGGTTGCTCCAACAGCTCTCAGAACAGAAAAAAAACTCCCAACTAACCTCTTAGTTGAGCTAGAAACATACTCTAATGCTGAAGCTCTACTTACTACTAACAAGTCCTCCCTCTCTAACCTCTTCTCTACTGCAACATCTCCATCAATCTGACACCGTTGCACACTTGTCTTTGCTACCCTACACTGTGCAACACACTTGTGCCTCTCGCATTGTTGTAGCCTACTAGCTCTGCACTGTCCTAGGATTCCTGCACTGTAGCTCTCTCTGCTGGTCCATCCGCATTTATCTCTACCCAATTAGCCAGTCTTGCTATTCCTCATTAGGGCTCCTCTGCCCACCTGGCTCAAAATTTCCCTCTGCTGGAGGTCTCTGCATGAGTGGATGCCTTGACTCGGTCTCCTCTCGGCTTCTCTAGTTGTGGCTACTCCACAACCTCCTGAAGCTGCTTCACCAATTATGGCTCCTCCACAATTGTCTAAGACTTCTTCTGGTGCTTCATGTTGTGAAGCAATTTACTTTCCCTCTCAACCACCAAGTATCTAACGTTTTCCTTGCTTGTCAAGGCTTTGCATGCATCTTGTACCTCAAGTGCATATAGGTTCTTGGCTAGCACAACAATCTATTTCCACTTTCTTGCCATCAAAAAATTTTCTGGGAAAGAGTTGATTTTAAATCAGCGATATCTCCCTCATTCAAACTCCGATTCAGTCAATTTATTTGTTTATTTATTTATTTTAGGTATTTTTCTGCAAGGAATCCAAATATGCTATTTGTTTCTGAAAATTTTGTACACAACTTTTCAGATCTACTCTACAAACTCTTAGTGTAAAACTCAAAACTTTGAAATATCCTCTCAGCATATTGTTCTCTCCTTTGATCACCTTTGCTCTGATACCATGTAGAAATTTCCCACATGTAGATCAGCCTAGTAATGCAATATACTAAAGAAAAACACTTGATCTACCTCTACAAAAAATTTAGCGGAAGCTTAATCAACCATGAGCAACATCAATAAGAACGCATATAACTGATATGGAGAAATCAATCACACATAACACAGAAGAATTTACCCGGGGGAAGCCTCAGCCTAAAACCCCACTCTCTGTATTATCATACATAGGATTTTTACAAAGCCTTAGCTCTCACACAACTAGCTAGCTCTCAGTAAAATCCTCACAGATGAAGGTGGAAATACATTAGGATTACACAAAGCCTTAGCTCTCGCAACTAGCCAGCTCTGAGTGCAATCCTCCTGGATGCTCACACGCAACCAAGACTTCTCCTAAGCCTTCTCCTCTACTGTCCAAGCATGTTGTTTCCTTGTGCAGTTTTTCATGGGTGATCCTCCTGTTACCAAGTGTAACACTAATCTCTCACACTAATCTCACACCTTGTAAAATTGCACAATCCTCAAGGAACCTTCATGCTTCTGCTTGGATGATTTTCCTTTATAGGAAAAATCCATCCAAATGATATTACACTATCCCTCCTTTGATCTCAACTGGGTCTCTATCTGAACTAACATGCATGAGTTATCCATCAGTGAATACTCAGTTATCTGAAATACCATAGTTACATGCATGCAAACATTAACTAACTGAACTCTCATCAATTTAACAAACTCTTAAATTAATCTAACTGGACTTGACTCAGTTAACTGAGCCAACTAATTACAACTCAATATTACAACCCTTCCTTATCTCTTTAACTAATGGATAAATTTCTCAATTAAAAGATAAACTGGTACGTGTCCTCACATAGACTTCAAGTTTGATTTTCCTTAAGTAATTAACTCAAGATGAATTAATTAATTAATTTTCAAACTGTTGTTAATATCAGATTCGAATTTTACTTCCTATTTTTAATCCAAGGACTGACTAAAATAGGAATCCACACTTAACTGCTAAAAATAGAACTTCTATTTTTAGCACTTCCATTTTTCATTCCCTATTGCCCAATCTAGCACTGGTACCCTAACTGCTATTTTTAGTAGTGCTATTTTTAGCACTTCTAATTTTAGCAATTTCTTGTTGCCATTTTCAATAGATACTATGGATAATCCCTCTTATGATGATCCTTGCCACATATCCAACACTAATATGGTGCTCTATCATCGCCTCTACTTTGACTGCTCATAGCAATGTTTCAGCTTTCAGATGGCCTCCTCTAACGATCTAGTCTCATCAAACTCAATCTTGTCTCTCTATGCTATTGGGAGTTCACTAATGAATCTTTGAAACTTTGCCTTCTCCTCCTTGAGGTAAGGAACATATCTCAACAGCTCTAAGAACCTACTAGTATACTCATCATCTATCATGGAGCACATCAGCAACTCATAAAAATCCTTACTTTTGTCAGCATAGTACCTTTCTGAAAAATACTTCTTCTTGAAGAGCCTCTCAAACTCATGCCAAGTCAATTCATCCCCATAAATACATTTTCCATTCCTCAAATCTTCCACCAAATATATTCTCTACCTTTAAGACTGAAAGTGGATATCCTTGCTTTCATGTTTTTTAAATAATCATGCAATCTGAAGAACTTCCTCATACAAAGAAACCACGCCTTTCAATCCTATGATTTATTCATCTCTCCATCAAAGGTAGGTGGCTTTTCTTTCTTAAATTCATCCGGCAAGTATCCCTTATCACTCCTCAAAAGAACCTGTCTGGAGTATCCAAGGACCACCATCTTTGACTGTGTCACCACTATCAGACCTATGACCACCATGAGACCTACTGCCATAGGCCCCATTAGTTTTTCGTCCTTCTCATGTTTGATCCGAAGTGGTAGCTATCATTGCAACTCTGAAAAAAATTGAAGGAGTATTGCATTAATATTTTCTTGTTTCTCTTGTGCCTGCATGATTTTATCATTGTCCACGTTACAACTCCTCATTTCGTCCATCAAGCTTCTCAACATGTCTATTAAATCAAAGGAGTGTACAACATCACACTACTCATTTGAGTCATAGGTAGAGTCTTTGTAGTCTACCATCTTGCTATCCATTTTGAGATTTTTCTTGGAAGGCATGCTATGTTAGCTAAACCAAGTCACAATAAATCAACATACCTTAGTATACTTTTGGGAGGATACATTGTCTGTAAGATCAACAAATCAGTGGGATATATGTATAATATAATCATGAAAACATATAGAAATGTAACACATAAGCATGTAACTATAAATCCATCACTCTCACTAGAATCTAGTAACCAATGCATGACCATATCAACTACACATATCATGACCACTTACATGAAAACAAAAGCCATATTATTGTACACTGACAGTATGCAAGTCATAACAACATGTAACCAATCACCCATGACAACACACTTGACACAACAACATCTTCCTTCACATGGCGACATCATGATAACCATGAATGACAACATGCATATGAAACAAACACATAGACCAAAATGATGATTAACACATGTGCAACCAACATGAATGCATGACCAACACACAACCCATCTAGTCTGAGGGGTGAACCATGCTTTGATACCACTCTGTAACACCCCCCTCCCATATCTACCCAACTAATTGCCTAACCAAGGTAAACATGGGACAAGAGGCTACTATGACATGATTAAAAGTCCTAGGTATCCTAAAGGAAGTGGAATTAACAAAAAATCATCAAACATGCCTTCCACATCAACAACAACACTCCCAGGAGCAATCCCAACCAAACATGTATCATGCCCTTGGGTCCCACTAAGTTTTTAAGCTATTAAACCTTTGGATGCTCCCATGCTATGGGCATTCCAATGTGTAGGGATATTTGGACACTCCCACAAGCCTACATGCTTGCATCCAAGGACTATTTTCAATAGACCTGTGCTAGCAGCATCGAGATTTAAGGAACCTTTCAAGCTGATAATTTTGACCATTGCCTAGAACTTGTTGTAACTCCCATAATCCATTAAACACATCATTTCAACACTAATAAACCAAAAACTAACTTCAAGACTAGAACTAACCATCACCAACCGAGACTGACATTCTATCAAACACTTGGAATCAACAAAATTTACATGTCTAGGACATAAGACAAAGCATGAATGACTAAAAACTCTTGCGAGACATGACAAGAAGGATCACCATCTTCTCCCTTGAACTGTTATGACATCATTTAGGTCTTGCATCCATCGCTTTAACAATTATAGATAAATACATGAAATAATCAAGACATGAACCAACCAATTAACCATGCTTTTAACTAGCATAAAACCATATAAATAACAATGAGGTAATAGCCATTAAATCCACATATAAATAAGTACGAAAGAAAGATAACTTAGATTTTATTAAACATAGGGAAATTCAACCATGTTTGGGACTTCCACGTACCACCTAACCATAGACATGGCTGAGCAAAATATTTCTTTCATCCAATCACCCTCACGTCATACTCCAAGCATGACTTTGGGATCTCATGGGTAAACCAGCAAAGAAAACCAAGAAAATTGAAGAGTTAAACCACCTTGAACCTCACCAAAACGTGCTCACGCCAAAACCGATGCTCTGATCACAAAACTGAACTGAACTTGGAATGCCATCTAGAATCCACCATTATCCTTGAAAAATGTTCTATCTCCTTGTCTCTTAGGCTTTATCGCAATCCAATACTCCATGACTAGGCCCTAAATGGAGACACCTCCCTCAGGCTTTATGATGTATCCTGCCAAAACCAATCAAGGGATTCCTAGGCCTTTGGTAACAAAGCTTGAGACCACCTCTGCCCTGGATTCTGAAATCCATCTGGAAATTCCAAAGCTCAAAACTAAGATAGATGTCCCAACACATCATGGAATCTAGAAAAAGGTAAGGTTAGGCTAAAAACCACTGTCATAACCTGACAAAACCATGCCACTAAAAGCATGAGAACCATACACCAACATGAAAGCCATGCATGTCAAAACCGATTAGGAAATCACACATGCAATACGTTACCTTCAAGTATTCCCATTAAAGCTACTTGATCCTCCTCTTTCTTTCTTTCTTGTTTCTTTCCTTCCTTCCCTATTTCTTGCTTCCCCTTCCTTGCTCCAAAGCTAGAGAGCTCCGAGAAAACTCTAAGTGTCCAAGAGTGAGAGAGAGAGATAGACTAATGAAAGAGCTCCAAAACTGAACTGACAAAAGGTTACAAACTGATCCTAGAAAGCCTTTTTATCAATGAGGTCTCTATTTTCTTCATTTTCCATTATTTTACTTCATTTTCCTCTTAACATGCAACCTATGACCTTTCACCTTACCTTTCTCCTATTTTCCATTATTTTCATAAATAAATGTCCCAAAAATGCCCCTTTTCCCTTTTATTGTCTTTATCTTTGCCTTTGCAAATTTCCTTTAGCCATAAACACATCCAAGGATGTCCACTAGGATATCTTTTCGAAACATCTATCTTGGAATAAGTGTCTCTTAACCGTAGTATTGTTTTTCCTTTCTTAACATTTATTACATGAAATTTTCACCTAGGTAGTTGCAATGCCCATTCTCATGTTTAATGCAGTGGTAGACACCAAGTTAGACACAACAGAAGAATGGAATATCAATGCAGAGGTACACTCGAGAAGTATAGAATTAGGATGGAGAAGACATGTTGAGATACACTGGCCAATGCGGATACAAACATTAGATACAACATTGTGCAGAGCGAAATAGATGAATAAAACAAGTGAATTTCGTTGAGAAAAGTGGGGGAAAGTAGCATTATTGTGTGAGATGTGTGATGAGAGCTCTGTGTTGTGGGTGTGCTACTGCGTGTGAGGCTATGTGGGCCTGTACTATTGTGAAAGGATGAGAGTGCCTAACGAGAAGGAAGAGACCTCGTGAGAGACAGAGTCAATGTTGTTGTGTGGAAATCCGAAGGTGTATGTGCAAAGGAAGATGACTCAGTGAAACCATGTTGCATGAGAGGCCAAGAGACCCTATGGAATAGAAGATTTCTGAGTGTCAAGGGCGTTGTTGAGAGAATAAATTCGAGAAATAGGCATGATGTTGAAGAGCAGAGGGTCGAGAACAATAGAATTTTGTGATTGGTTGTCATGAGTGAGTGTTGTTGAGCAGAGTAGTAGGCTACTATAGAGTGAGCAGAGAACAAACCTAAGATTGGGTAGAGTGGTTACGAATTATAGAGATAATTGAATTCATTGTGGGGTGTGGGTTGGAGCCTACATACATGAAGTTGGTGCTTCCATTTCTATTGGGTGCTTGATAGAGATTGGTGGTTGGATCCTCCTACAAATTGGTGCTTGCATAAATCCAAGGAATTGCAAGTTGTTGCTTGCAACAAATCCATGAAGTTGTTGCTTCACATGGTGCTTCTAGTAAGCTGGACAGTTGTCTACAAAAAGAGGGACTTGGTGCTTCCTGCTAGTGGTTGTTAATAAAAAATCAAAGGGAGATGGTACTCCTTGTAAGTATTGTCTCAAAAAATAGATGTAAGAGAGTGGGTTATCTTATCTTACATCAATAACAACAACTAGTTTTGGTGGGTTTTTACCGAAAGGGTTTCCACGTAAAACCTTGTGTCTAAAATGTATGGTGCTCATGGTGTGTGCTTATATGTTGATTTCATAGTGCTTCCATATGGTATGTTGTTGTTGATTATAAGGATGGTTTCTCAGTTTGAAAATTGTCACAAAGAGTTAAAAATTAGCCATAATATTGATTCACCCCCCTCTTAGTATTAACATTGTTTCCAATGGTTTCTATCAAAGCCAAGTTCCTTTAGGAATAACTTAATCACTAGGAGGTGGATCAAAGGGAAACAATGGCTAATTGAGTTTGGCTAACAACAGAAGGAGTTCCATATTTAAATGGATCAAACTATGTACTCTGGAAGGTTATAATGAAATCTTACTTAATGGCCTTAGTTGTTTATATATTGTGCTCTGTATTGAATGGAGAAAAGAGTGAGAAAAATGAGAAAGCCATGGAGGTTTTCAGGAAAGGGTTGTCTAACCCAAATATTGATAAAGTAAGGAATTGTGAGACAACAAGGGAAATGTTAGAAGCCTATAACTTTTGTGTGGATGAGACATCCATATGGCTTAAGAGAAGGCCGAATAAACTTATTTCTCAATAAGTGAACCAAAACATGTAGATGTTGGCGCTGAGAAGATAAAATATCTTCCTCTTAATGCGCAACTTTCTGGTCATCACTCTCAAGAGAATGCTAAAGAGTTAGAAGAAGGGTGATGTTACTCAAAAGGTAAGCTATTATCTTTGTGATGAATGTAAATAAATAATTCATTCATTATCTAGATGTTCATGTGAATCACGTGAAGATAGAGATATTCATGCATCTAGTAGTTGTAATGAAGATAGACCCACTTTAGTAGCAATAACAAATGAGGGATCCTCTGAAGGAAAAGAGAGTATATCCTATGAAGAGAATATGGGTATCAGTAAAAGTGATGAATATGGAATACCCCTTAGACCTATGGAAGACTCCATAGACACGAAGATGGTTCTAGATATTTGTGGTGACTTAGCTAGCACCTCTGATCATGAAGAAAATGATCTAGATGAATGGATATTTTTTAGAAAGAAGATGATCTATACTCTAAAGGAGATCAATGACCTATCAGAGGAAAATCTCAATCAAGAAGAGAAAATGAAAATTTATGAGCTTGAAAATGAAAGGTTGAGAAGTACATTAGCTGATCTAAATGCTTAACAAGAAGATGCTAGTAGACTGAATGAGATGTTAGCCAATTAGCTAAGTGAGAAGGAAGCTTATTATGAGAGACTATAAAATGAAGTAGTATTTTTCCAACATGACTTAGGAAAGTCCAGTAAAGAGTTGTATAAATACGTGAAGCTTGAAGAGAGCAAAAATACAAAATTTGAACGATCAACTTCGTAGGTAAAGGGAGTTCAAGGTTCCAAAAAAACAAAGGAAAATAGGTTGTTGGAAAATAACATAGCAAGGAAAACATCAACAACAAGAGAAGAAAAAATAGTAGTAGAAGGTTAAGAAGCAATGACAAGCAGTGGAGTAGAAGAGAGCTAGGTATATGCAAAAAGAGTGCAAGGTAGCAATGCAAGCTGTCGTGGAAGGTACATGAAGAACTAGTAGAGCAGCTTTCCTCCTTAAGAATAGAGCCTTCAAAGAAAAGGTAACATCTATCATCAGAAACACTTTTATGGGTATTCGTTTTATCTAAAATCTACAAGATTGATTACTTGAGAAATTGCACCAATGAACTAAAGTTGTACATGTGTGGGTGAAAATGGAAAATTAAGTGGTGTTTATACCTTAATAATCAAAATTAAAGAACCAAAAGTGAAGAATTAACAACATCATTTGAAGGTGCAAACAACAACAAACATTGGTGATGGAGTTTGTCCCTCCTCGACTACATCTTCGGGCCCACTTCAAATGTGTGATTGTTTTATTATGAATGCTTCAAAGAGTTTATTTACATGATATTTCACCAACTGATCTATGCTCGTAGGCACTGCTGGTTATTGTAGAATGAAATCCTTCTGTCCGGTATTTCCAACACCTATCTCAGTTCTTGAAAAGGCCCAAGGATGGCCAAGAAATGCTCAAAAGAGCATCTACATGCGTATACCAAAACTCTAACTCTGAAGCTCCATTCAACTCTTATCGTTTGAAACTGAAGTGAAACTTCCATCATGGATTTGCTTACCTCCTTCCTAAAAGGGTTTGCCTCTAAAATAAAAAAAAAATTGATGGGCTTTGTACTACCTCTATTCTTCTCCTTGCCAAGGATGGATCAACCATGACCTCTCTACAAGACTCACAATTTATTCTTCTCCACAAGGCTGAAACTTTCTACTCCCCCCTTTATGCTTCTCCACTTGAAGTATTTATAAGGTGGACTGATGCTAAGTTTGGCATGGTTTCTTTTAACAACTTAAGTGGTTTCCAAATGAAATGGATCGGTGATTAATACATAATTTATATAGTTTCAAAACTATATCACTAATTATTTTATTAGTGCATGATGAATTGAATTTAAAACTAACTCCTATAGTTTCATTTGTCATTAGCTCTAACATCAAATGAGGTCTCGACACTTCAAAAACCATAAAGATTATGTTATACCTAGTTCTTGAATTATCACGCAACAATGGCTGGTATACAGTTTTTAATATTCATTTTACCAAAGTTTTGAATCATCACCTAGATGGTTACACCTAAATCTTTGGCACTTAAGCATGTTGCCATGTGACAGAGACTTCCGATGGTTAGGCTAGATGTGATACAATTTGGTGGTCATCCATTGCTCGGTTGGAATTCCTCGGTGGCTTATTACATTAGTTGCACGTTGTGAATTGGCATATCTCCATGGCATGGTGGCATATAATCCCTATGGCATACCTCCTTTGATGGCTCGTTGGCATCCACCTCATGCCATATGCACCTGTACTCCTCCAACGGCTTGTTGTAACCACCTCATGCCATCTGTAGTTATAGTCCTCTGACGTCTCGTTGGCATCCACCTCATGCCATCTGCAATTACACTCCTCCAATGGCTCGTTGGCAAGCTGACTGGATCATTGGTGTCCCTTTCCATTCGTAAATGCCTATTAAATGAGTGGTACTCCAACTATGCTCTACAACTACATTAACTCTGATGTGTTGACCTGTGGCATGTTTACCTACTCTTTACCTGCTCTTGATGGTTCGATGTCAAGTGTCATGGCACATACATGTGGCATCAACAAACTCCACTATTTCTCGCACCTACATTAAACCCACATACCATAGTCTTTGCTACATAAGTTTGAGGCATATATTATATCCACCATCAGAATTGGTAATATGTATGTTCACCATGATTTAACACCATACCATATGTTTAATAATACTCTGCTCTTAAGACTATAGCAATAGGTTAATATGCATATAGCTTTGCGCCCATATAGAATTAACACAATGGTTTATACATAAGTTTACCTATGGAATTTTACAGTGCCCATACCATATGGTATGTATACCTTATATTATTATTTCCATTCCATAGGTTATGAAATATTGCACTTGCACTTTAGACCATAGGTTTAGTGCCATTTCATAATTTATACCTAGCCATCCGTACCATGGTATTTCATTTGCTCTTCACCATAATTCTTACCATTAGGTAAGTTTTTACATTTATATAAAATGCACATCATTTACTACATGGAATTTCTCATGGTTTACAGATGATAGTTTTAGAATTGCATCTTATATTGCTTAATGCACCCATGATAGATAAAATGAACCTCTAATCAACTAGTAACTAGAATCTCATCGCACACCTAGAAATCTGCACTGGAGAGGAACTTGAACCTTTTTGGATGTACAAACTTGGCCTTGCCACGTGTCGAGCAGTAAGAATTTCACAGGGGAAGCGAGGCCCCTTTTCATCTGTTGACCTCAAACATTGATGGACAATTTCTCCATCACGGAAAATTTTAAGAACCACCCAAATTTATATGTACAATAAATGGGTGAATCCCCATGACACATAGGAAAAATGGGAGGCGATTTTATCAATAATATAATATGCATATATAATTCTTTTGGTGAATCTCTCACCGGATTATATTACCTTGTAAATTCATGACGAATCTATCATTGAATTATAACATCTTGTAAGATCTTTGCAAATCTTTCACTAAATAATAAAAAGTGAAGTCTTGACGAATGTTTTGTTAAAGTATGAAACCATATATGATAATAGGAAAACATATTCATTAAACTGTAATATACTAACATACATGTTTGGAAAAAATAAACATAATTTTCTCTTCCTACAAACAATGTTGCAAGTTTTAGTGGCCATTTTTGTCAAGGTTCTCACTTTACACTCTTTCATATCCTTCTATTAGTTTTGATAATATTCCACAACAATGTTCTTGTAGGTGTTGATCTTGACCACCAGTTCTATCAAGGTAGGAGAGATCAATCTTTTCTCTACCACTTTTGTCAAGCTATCAAATTTCTTTATTGTTCCATAGAGTCCAACTATGAGATTAGAAAAAAAGAAACATATTTTGTACTACTTTTGTCAAGCTATCAAATTTCTTTCTTATTGCATAGACTCCAATAGCGAGATTAAAAAAAAAACACATTTTGTTTACCCCAACAAGCCAACAAGTAGCAAGCCCCAACTATATAATATAAGAAAATAGTAGGTATCCCAAGGCCTGAAGGGGATCTAATGGAAAGAAGTGAGTGACCGTTGTTAGACAGCCTTCCAATCAATATATTAATTATATACATATAGATTTATTATTATTTTAATTGGAAATATTTCAATTAAATTAAATTTTAATTATACATCTCTCCCAATCTAAATTGCTTATTAGCATAATTCACTACCTTCATACGTCTTGCATTTTTTAACAACATTGTAACATGTGGAATAATTTCCTTTTTGGTGCACAATCTTTGCCTTTTAGGACAATATGGTGCACTCACCCAACCCCTAGAGATCATTACGAAAAATTAAGAAAAACAGAGAAGATGAAAGGTTGTACAAACCAACATATCTTTCGAGCACTGGCCCAATGTCAAATCTCCCCATAACAAAATATGGAAACACAAAAAACTAAATTTTTTACCTTGTGATTTACCTAAGGCAACAATTCCTTTGGTTTTACCTCGTTTCACACCGGGATGCATTTATTGTGCCACCTCAATTACATATGGGTCTGGTTTACTTTTGGGTTAATTTAAATGTGGACGAGTACTGTGCCAACACCTCACATTCCACTATTAATGGCAACTCGCCCGGAGCTTGACACCTAATCCACTACCTTGAGGCTGGCCTAAAATCATATCCGGGTAATATCTATGTTGCGCTGTCGATTTGATTGAATCTGCAGCGATACCACCTTCCTTGGGATTTGGTGGGATCTAGTATTGCAGCAATAATGCTGCAACTCCTGGGACTCCCTTCATTACTCTTATCAACCCGATAGTTTGCAACAAACTTGGAAGCGACGGTGCTGTATGCACAAGTACTAGCTCTTTTCGTGGCTGTTAGTTGGTTAGCTGACACAAGTTCACTAGGAGCTTAAGCCAACTTCTATGAGCTCTGAGAAGAAGCCTTTTAACTGATGGATGGAAGCTAACTCAAAGGAAGCTAATCTACTTGCAGAAAGAAACTAAAAAGCTGAAAGGAAATGCAAACCCTAGCAAACCCTAATTTTACCAGCTAGCCCTACTGATGCAAAACAAAGGATGCAAGCTACTAAAAGAGATGCCATTGACTTCTAGGAAGGTAAAATGCATGTGTCTAAGCTACTTCTATAGTAAAACCTAAAGAAAACATCTTTTTGTATTTTTGACTAAGTTGTCAGATTTACCATGCTTGTGCTTTCACTGTTTTTGACTGTGCAGAGGTGGATTGGCAAGAGAAAATGCTTGCAGGAGGTTGGGAAGGTTTGGAGAGGGCCTAAGGGATCCCTAGTACCCTTCCAGAGAGTTTCACAGAGTTTGGCGATCAAGAAACCACTTTCGTGAGCTTCTACAGGAAGTCTACAGGGGTTCTATAGGATGTTTTGGAATTTCTACAGGATGTTCTGTAATTTTCTACAGGATGTTCAGAAAGGGGATTTTGGAGAATTGATGGAGGAAGAAAGGTGGAGGAGTGGGTATGGAGGTGAGATAAGGGTGTGAGGAGGTCCAAGACTTGGTGGATGGAGTTTAGGAGTGGTGAGGATAGTTGGATTTGATCAAGGAGGGGTAGAGCAATGTTGCACAAAAATATGGGAATTTAGGGAAAAGCGAGCAAATGCGGCAAATGTAAGGAAAGAATCCGGATTGGTGGATGGAACAGGTGGGATTGATGGAGTACAAGCAGATAGAGAAGTTTTACAGGTGCTCTGCAAGCTATTCCTTCAAACAGACCTAGAAAATCAAGGACCTAGCTACGTTAGCCTAATCTGACATAGATAACAACAAAGAAAATGCACATAACTCTATTTGCAACAAAATCATGTGAAGTAACCATGAAACTAAGCAATCATAAACCTAACCATGCAACCAAAACTGGTATCAACTTCTGCAAATGAGGATCTAATTCTAATAATTGCATGGTGAAGCGAAGACAGTGTTTTTGGTGGCAACAAGGTCACCTTGGGCCCAACTCATGATTCCAATGAGGGGGAGGTGAGATCCAAGGTGCTTGATATCCTTTTTCTGACAATCGTCCCTGTTATTAACCTATCAAATAAATCTGAACATCAAAAAGCCTTTAACCATCAACTATGATCTAGGTAACCAAACAAGATTCTAATCTTCTTAACAGAAACTATTTTGCAAAGACATAAAAAGCAAATAATAGTACACTAAGGAAGCCTTGGCACTTGGGTTGGGCCCAACCCCAAGAGCTACAGGCTCCTAAGGAGAACTCAGAACTGATGCCAAATAGATCTGCTTTCCATTACTCAAAAATAACCATGTCACAAGAAAGTTATACAACAACAACTACAAAATGAGCTGAGAAAATGACAGCAATATAGTGCAAAATACAACAGTCAAAAAAGTAACCTACGAAGGCTAGAAGCCTTCCTATTTATGCCTATGAGGGTCTCCAACAGCCCTCCTTAACTCAAGGGGCTCGGCTGCTCAAACTTCGAGTGATCAACCACTTCACACAAGATTGCTCGGCTACCTTGGGAATCCTTTTTGGTTGCCTGCTAAACTCTGAGCTGAGGGGTGGAGATTTCAAGGAAGGGCCTTTTAATGCAGGAGACACCCTTCCTATGAATCCTCACCCTTGTTCCTTCATACTTGGCTGTCATTTGGCTCATAATTGCTTGGCCTTGGTAAAAAATTTGTCCAAAAATCTACATTAACAACGTGTTATCCTTCTTGGTCAAGTGACTATCCTCATTCATTCAACTAACATAAATATACTCAAAAAACATGCATAAACTATGAAAAATGGAAGATTGATGAAGAACAATTAAGCAAAAAATGAGCCCAATAAGTTACCCAATTTCGGGGCTCGTAATCACCCCCCTGCTAAAGGGGTTTCTCATCCTCGAGCAACTAATCAAGTTCATCATCCTTGATAGTCTTGACCGCCTCTCTCACATTCCAAGCCTATCAGGTGATATCTTCTTCACGCTCATGAAACCCTACTTTTCTTTCCACTTCTTCCCATTGCCTGTGTTCCTCCTATTCTTTGACTCCTTCCAGTAGCCCCAAAAGAAAGGGAGGATTGAATTTTAGGCCAATACAGTTGGCTTGAAGATTCTGCATGGACTGTTTGTAGAGGGTACTTTGGCCAAGGCCTCCCTCATCCATGTTGGGGAGTGGGTATCTCTAATTTTTAGGCTGTCGGGTAGTGTGTTCCACCTCCGGGGGCAAGTATGAACACAATTATCCCCCAATAGCCTCTCCATGTCCTCAAAATGGGCTATGGTTTGAGCTTGTCAAGCAATGTAACGTGGTAGGGTCTGAGGGTTATTTGCCAAGTGCTGGTGGGCATATATTAATGTTGATGGATCCTCCAGCTCTACTTTTATCATTAGTGGTTCCTTCAATTCCCTGTCCATAACATTTCAGACCTCTGCTGCTCTCTTTCCTTCATGATTTAGCCAAGAGGCCATGGCCATAAGCTGCACATCTCCTACCGTAGTGTTGGGGTCCCACAAGTTCATGTTGGGAAGGGCTAAGTTGTGTAGGTAGAACTCTGATAATTTGGCCTTGTCCTCTGATGAGCTACTGTCACATAAAGCCATGAATTGATAGTAGTTTTGAAATGGAGTAATGCCCCTTTGGGCCAAGGTGTTAATCTGGAACTGCAACCATTGCTCCTTAAGGTATAAGGCATATGATTTGGTGGGTTTCCTACACTGGATGGCCTCTACTGCCTAGTTGTCCATGCAGGCCTTTTGGGCTTCCTCTTCTTGGATCTGTTTCCTTAGAGACTGTATCTCCTGGGTTGTTTGCACTTCCTTTTCCTGTAACTGTCTATTCAATGCCTCAATCTTAACCTACAACCCATTTCTTCCCTGCTCTTCATCAAGAGTTTCTTTGTCTATTGTGGGCTCCTCCTGTTGCTGCTGTTCTCCCATGGTGTGGGGCCTGTCTTCCTTAAAGTGTCCTTGTAACTATAGTTATTGTTTAAGTAGCCCATTTTCTTCCCGTAGCTTGGTTTGTTGGCTACTATCCACATGTTGAACCTTAGCCAATTCCTTTCTTGCCTCTTTGAGTTGTTCTTCCAAGGGACCTATATCCGCCACACCCTTGGACTTGGCGATTTCCATCCAAGTGTGGGTCCTCACTATCTCTTCTTTTACTGCAAAGAAAAGTGGCACTGCGAATTTTTGGGGAACTATCTTCCCAGCCTCTAATAGGTTATAGTAGGAGCCTAGGCTAGGTTGGGGGCTTGGTTCCTCAATGTTTTCAGTGTTTTCTTCCTCCTATGACGATTTAGCTGTCCTTTCTTCCAATTCCTTGGTCTCCTTTAGTCTAGCCAGTGTTTCCTGTAGAACTGTCTCGACATCCTATAGAGAGGTCTTTGTGTCCAAAATTTTAATCTTTTCTCTGCAGGTGGATGTTTTTGGGCTTCCTCATTCATAGGTGATTGATTCCTGTGGAGGAGACTTTTCCTTTTGTGTACCTATGGTGTCTTCAATCGTAATTGGCTTTTTTGACTCTGGCTGTGGTCTGCCAGGTTTTATCCACATGCTCCTTCTTGCCTTAAAATACATGGAAGGCTCCCTTTTCCACTTCCCTTTTTTCTCTAGGGTTGTCCCTATGGTAGCCAGAACGTTGCTGCCTCCCTAGCCAGAATCTCACGAGATTTCTCCTTTTGCGGCTGTATTTCCATGCTTCTTGTAGAAGCTGTTTTCATACTTCCTGTAGAAACTGTTTTTAGACTTCCTGTAGAAACTGTTTCGGCGTGTTTGGTTGGATGAGTCTTTCCTTTTAATTCTTGTTTGGCTGCCTTGGTTGTGCCCTCCTTTTTTTGGACTTTTTCAGTCCTTTCTGCTCTACTCTGCAGTCGTTTCTCCCTGGGTGTTTGTGCCATTGGTCCTTCCATAGTTTTAGGCTCAGCAACTTGGTATGTTCCTCGTTTCTCCTTTTGTTCTTTCTGTGGTGGTTTTTCTTGTGTTTCTTTACCACTGGATTTCCCTCCTGCCTCCGTGTGTTCCCTTTCTTCACTACTGGATGAGGTGAGCTCCTCAGCTAGAATTCGAATATCTTCATCTCTGGACATGTTGCAGAAAATCTCCTAGGAGAGGGGGACAGTGTAGGTGTGGAGAGATTCTTCTACTAAAAGCTTGATAAGCCCATGATGGGCTAGTTGATCTGGTGTCTCTTCCTTCAGTTTTGTGCCACATTCAATTAATGATTGTAGAAGGAAATAGGGGATGCTTAACTTATTTTCTAGAGGTAAATCCAATCCATGTATTAGTTCACCTAGCAATCCGAAATGATAGCTGTAGATAATACTGAACCGCCCCTCACAGGTAATGTATTTCATGATTTGGAGACTCGCTTCACTCCAAAGAGGATGTAAGCTGGCTCTCCTTACCCCATTCTTGTCTTTTGCAAAACGTTCCTCGGGTAGGAAGAATTATTTCTTGGCTTTTTGGCCCAATGCCCTCTCCTCTTTGCTCTAGGGTATCCCTAACGGTAGACCAGTAGCTCGACTAATTAGTTCAGGAGTAAGCTGTACGGTCAACCCTATGAAGTTCATTGTGGCTTGTGTCTTTGGTTTATGTTGCAGGGCATTAAGAATTCCTCTGTTATCTCATCGTCATGGCCCTCAATTTTGTCACAAAAGGTCATCCAGTTGGAATGGGTGAAGAGGTTCACCACCTTAGAATGTTCACACAATTTACTGGAATCTCAGGGTTCCTTCCTGATAAACCCCCCTGGCATGGTGAGAGTGCTCTATTTTAATGCTCTGAGTAGAAAGGGAGTGTTGTTTATGGTTTCCTCCTTTGAACTTCAAGAAAGGATCTCTTGGGTGTTTAAAATTTTTTTATGTGAACCAATCCCCTGGTTCTAATGCTTTTGCTGCTCAAAACTTAGCTACCCATGTATAACAGGAAGAATTAGGTTTCCATAGACAGGACACAGAGCTTAATTTTCATCACCAGCATACATAAATGGTGTAAATTCAAATTCTTCACACACAGATTAGCCCCCACAGTGCTATATCTTTTCTACAAGTTTTTTTTTTAAAAAGAATCGTGGAGGGGAATGTTAACGCAGAACCGACTGAGAAATTATGTGCGACACATAGGAAAACCATTGTTTTTCACTCACACATAGACTTGTCTCTCATCTTCCTACTCTAGACAGTTCAATTCACCACCTTCCAAAATATACCATGCATGGAAGAGTGTTTTCGAGCCTACCTCTCTTAGCACACCAAATTTGATGAAGGGAAGCTTAGGCTTCTCTGTTTCGGAAGGCTATGTCATACTTCCTGTAGAAACTCTTCCTGTAGAACTCTTGCCGGATTCTATAGGATGTTACTACACCTCTGAACAAGCTCGATACACAGGGGAACTTTGAAATAGGACGAAAAGCTCGATGGATGACGACGGGTTAACAGATTATGGAAGTAGAGGACGAGTACTTCGGCCAGGACGTTGCAAATGCAAATGAACAGTGGGTATGCGAGTCTTCAGCCAAATATTTGGAACTGTAGTGCAATTCATGGTGAGGGGGTGATGTGGCTAGACCGAACCATTATCCAACATCATGGCCATCATTTTTCTGCGTGTCCCTGGCCGCCATTACCTCCCGTCTGCCATTAACCATTGACACCACTGTCAATCCATCAATTTTCCTTGACTGGACACTCCACATGTGTCAGATGCACACCTCATTAGTGAGTTTGAATGTAACTGAGCTTGTTCGGATCCCACGAAGCTATGTAACTGGCTGAGGGTGGCCAGCAAACTGGCCACCAAATTCGTTCAATTCGAACCATTTTCATAGACATGCAGTTTTTCGAAATATAGTTCATGCAATTGACGAATGAGGTTAAGCACTTACCTGTGTGGCCCTGGACACATTATGCAGCCTTCAGGTCTTGGAACCACTACCTCACTTGTTGTTGCCTCGTGCATGGGTGCTAGAACTCATTCTTCCATTTGCTAATGCAGTATGCACAATTTTGGAACCTGGTCCTTTGGTTGTAAATGTTGCATGCATAGGTTTTGTTTGATTTCAGCTACCAACGATGTTTTCACGTCCAAGAGGAGCCTTTTTACATGTTCCCTTTGTTGGAGTCGGTTTCCCCTGCCTCTAGAGTATGTGTTCCAGAGGGATCAGCTACTACAGGATTCCTGTAGGATGTCCTGTAGCTGCTTCTCCTCCTAGGATGCAGGCTAAACGAGCAGGGCTATGTTCACTGATGAAGAGTCTCGATGGAGCTTCGATAGGTAGGGTGTGCAAGACTTTGCTACTTGACTTTTCACTTGAAAACTTTCCTCTTTTTCTCAATCTAAGGGAAACAGGGTTTCTCGTATGTTTGTACAAGAACACACAACCAGGTGGGTGACAGAGGTGTAAAGAGATGGAGCAGGGTGCCATATGGTGATGGGTTGAATAGAGGGTTGGCTGCAGGCCAAAAAAACTGATCCCAACCATCAGATTCCCCTTCAAAATTGAATTTTTCTCATCCGAAGGTTCTACAGGATGTTTCCTGTAGAAATATAGAACTTCCTGTAGAAAAGCTCAGAACAACCTGTAGAAATTCCAGAACTTCCTGTAGAAGGTGGAATCTCAACCTGAATGTGATCAAATCCTAGGAGAGGTGAGTGGCCATGGAGGGAGTGTCTGTAGGGATGTCCTGTAGCCTAGTATGGACCCCTATCCTCATTTTGTGTGACCCTCTTTTACTGCAATGTATTCCCTGCAACCTGCAATTATTTCACAGAGATTAGGTATGTTTTCATTTTTCCTTCTTTTCTCTTTTCTCTTTTTTTTTGGAGAGAGATAGCTAGGGTGCCTCAATGAGGTTTTGACCCTCGCTATCTACCCTAGGTTCCCCGAAGAGGTTTTCACCCAAGGACCTTTTTATTCCTATTTTTTTTTTTTTGATGATCAAGGTGTGCACGGAATAGAGGCAAGGCCCTGCTCCACTACCAGCACTAGTTTGTCCAAAGTTTCAATGAACTCCTGCCTCGAAAGGGGTTTCCTATAGATTTTCAATCGATGCCCATTGAAAAGCATGGGGATGGATTCTTCATCAATGGCCCTGATAAGGACAGAACCATTGTCATTAAATTTCCCCACTGTATATGGTCCTAACCATCTTGTCCTCAGCTTCCCTTTGAAATCCTTATATCTTGAGTCATACAACAGCGCCCAATCTCTTGGCTAGAATTGCTTTTCATTAAGGTGCTAGTCATGCCATATCTTCCTCTAGAGTTGAACTACTTCTAAGTGGAGGAGGGCTTGCATTCTCTGTTCATCTAATCCATTCAGCTGTAGTAATCTTTCACGTTGAGCATGCCTGAGATCTAAGTCCAGCTGAGCTGGCACCCTCAATGTGTTGTACTTGAACTCTATAGACAACAAAGCTTTCTTCCGATGGACCATCTCATAAGGTGTGAAACATGTTGTAGTTTTCCAAGTGGTTTTTTAGGCCCATGTGGCCTCAACCAGGCGATCTGCCCAATCCTTTCTGCTGTTGCTCACCACCTTAGTCAAAATCTCTTCCAATGCTCTATTAGTGACTTCCACCTGTCCATTTTCTTGTGGATGATATGGGGTGGAATTTCTGTGCTTGATCTTGTAATGAGCGAGCAGGTCTTCAATCAAGTTAGAGGTGAACTGACTTCCTTGATCGGTGACTAACTCTCTTGGGTAGCCAAACTTGTAGAAGATATTTTCCCTTAAAAACTTAACCACTTTCTCTTCTATTGGTGCCTTGATTGCCTTTGTTTCTGCCCACTTTTTCAGGTATTCAGTGCACACAATGATGTAAGACCTTTGCTTTGAAGGAGGATTGATAGGACCCACAAAATCCATGCCCCACTTCTCAAATGGCTCAAACGTCACTTGAGTTTGGAGGGGCATTTTTTCCCTTGGAGTCATTTTCCCATCCTCTGACATCGGTCACACTGGTTGATGTATCTTCTGACTTCTTGATGGAGAGTAGGCCAATAGTAGCATACATGTAGAATTTTGAAGGAAGTCCTTTTTGTTGCAAAGTGGCCTCCATAGGGCCCATCGTGACAGGTTAGGAGGATGTCAAAGACTTCCTCCTCCCTAACACAACACCTAAAGATCTGATCTGGGCCAAGTTTAGATAGGTTGCCCACGATCCAAGTGAATGGGGCACTCTTCCTCACGATTCTGCTCTTCTCCTTTGAGGATAGATGCGGAGGGAACTGTGGCGAGACCAAGTAATTTGCTATATCAGCAAACCATGGAGAGAGTACTGAGATAGCAAACAAGTGTTCATCTAGCATCTGGTCATCCACTATCCCTTCTTCACTTGTAGGCAAATCTAATCTAGATAGGAAGTCAGCAACAACATTTTCCTTACCTGGCTTGTCGACAATAGTCAAATTAAATTACTGCAACAAAAGTAACCACCTAATGACACGAGCATTTACATCAGGCTTATTCATTAAATATCTAATTGCAGCATGATCACTGTGTACAAATGTTTGATAACTAGTGATGTAGTGCCTAAACTTGTTGAGGGAATGGACTATAGCCAGGAATTCTTTCTCGGTTACAGTATAGTTTATCTCTGCCTTGGACAAGTTTTTGCTAAAAAAGTATATGGCATATGGAAGTTTCTCCTCAACTTTTCGTAAGGCTGCCCCTATGGCTTTATTCGATGCATCAGTGTGGATGTGGAAAGGTAGGGCCTAGTTTAGACCTCTCAAGATCGAGGTGGACACCAGCTTATCTTTCAACTCATACATAGCCCCTTGGCAGTCGGTAGTCCATTTAAACTCAACATCTTTCCCTAAGAGGCTAAACAATGGTGAAACTAGCTTACTAAAATCTTTAATGAATCTTCTATAATATCCTGCCAAGCCTAGAAAACTCCGAACATCTCTGGCCTCTTGAGGAGGTGGAACCTTTTGGATGATATCGATCCTATTAGGCTCCACCTATAATCCTTGCTGAGAAATTTTATGACCTAGCACAGTCCCTTCAGTCATCAGGAATTTACATTTTTCGGGGCTAAGGGATAGGTTCAGCTTAGTACACTTGGCTAAAAATTTTCCCAGGTTAGTCAATTCTTCTTGGAAGTTGGACCCATAAGGAGTAAAGTCATCCATATGGATTTCTATCGAATCATGAACCAGTTCAGCAAATATGCTCAATATTGCTCTCTCGAAAGTGGCAGGAGCGTTTCATAACCCAAAGGGAAGGACCCGGTAGGAAAAGGTACCCCATGGACAAGTGAAGGTGGTTTTATCTTGGTCTTCTAGGCTGATTTGGATCTGGTTGTACCCGCTGAACCCATCTAGGAAAGAGAAAAACTTCTTCCCTTCCAGTCCATCCAACAATTGATCTATGAAAGGCAAAGGGAAATGGTCCTTCTTGGTCACTTTGTTAAGTTATCGGTAATCTACACAGATTCTCCACTTCCCATTTTTCTTGGGCACTAGCACTAGAGGTGAGACCCACTCATTGTTAGAGATGGGGTAGATGAATCCTGCATCTAACAATTTTTGTAATTCTTCTTTGACGATGTCTTTAAGGGATGGATTCATTCTCCTCTAAGGCTTCTTGACTAGTTTACAATCCTTTTTAATGTAAATGTGATGGGTATAGACTGAAGGGTGGACTTCTTTCATCTCCTTATAGCTCCAAGCGGAAGCATCCAAATGGTTGTTCAATAAGCTACACAACTCCTTCTGCTAGGAGGGAGATAGGGAAGAGCTGATCTTTAAGGTTCTTTCTGGGCCAAATTCCACACTCTTAACTCTGGGAGAGGTTGTATCAATCACATAGAGGTCCACTAAAGCACTGGCTTGGGTATCCTCCACCAACTCCTCTAATGATAGTGCACCGGGAGGTGGGTTTTGAATCAAATTCTCAATTAATTCATCCTCGGTTTGAGGGCCTCCCCTGGTGGCTTCTACTATGCACAAAGGTGCAGAGTAGGCCTCATCCTCATCTCGCTCTTCCAACCAGAGTGGTAAGTCATGTTCTAGCATAGGTTGGGTGGGACGATAGAGGACTAGCTGCTTAGACATAGGCCCATTCTTGATGGTCATGCTCCAAGCTCGACAACTGATGTAATCATCTGCAGTAGCTAACAAAGGCCTTCCCAAAATGAGGGGGTATCCAGTGAGTTTTGCCTTTGGCTAAAGGACCAAGAAGTCTATAGGGTACTCCCAAGAGTCAATAGAGACAAAGAAATCTTCCAAAATCCCTTCGGGAGTCACGGTGGAGTGGTCTGCTAACTGCATCATTGTCGAGGTCTTCCTTAAGGAACTTTTAAGGTTGAGTTTAAGCATAGTATCCCTGGTCATCACATTAATGGCAGTGCCTATATCGATCAAGGTGTGGGGGATTGTGGTGCCATTGACGTGGACACCAACCGTAGGACTCCCAGCATCCAAATATTTTGGACAAATTACTTCCCCAACATTAGATTGGATAGTTGTTCTATGACATTGATAGTTGGGGCATCTCTCTTGCGCTTGCCTGGGTGCCTGAAACACTTCTCCTTGATCATTTTTTTTTATATTGGTACATCTTTCATGGCCTAGAGAAGTGGTATTTTCACATGCAACTGCTTGAGTTTGCCTAGAAGTTCAGTCTCCTTTGGATTTGTTGCGTGGTTGTTGTTAGTCACTCAGGAAAGGGTGGAATGGATTTGGGTTTGCTTTCCTGTTTTTGTTCCTCATCCTCCGGGGGAGGAATTTGGTGGTCTGGAAGGACCTTCCCAGATCGTAGGTTGATCTCCTGGATCTCCACAGCATAGGTAGGGCATGTTGTCTCCCCAGTGTATACCTGTTGGGCATGTCTGTTGTTCGGGGTTCAGGTTCGGTTGGGCAGGCATCTGTGGTTGTCTTGGAGGAGTAGGAGGTAATGGTTGTGGTTGAGCAGGTGGTGGAGGAAAAATGGTGGGAATAGAGTTGTATTGGGGCCTCCACCCCTGCTGAGGTGCATTCCACTGAGGCTGTGGCTAGACATGTGAGGGAAATGAATGAGTAGTAGGTTGAGTATGGTATTGAGATGGATAAGACCATGGAGGAGGTGCAGACCAGGAAGGATGAGCAAGGGGATCCCAAGAAGGTATATGCTCAGATTGGTTGGGGCTATAATAAGCTTGGGATGTCCCTTGCATCCCCTGCTAGTAAGGTCTGGGCCCATGCGGCCTCCTTTGGTTGAGGAAGTAGAGAGGTTCAGTGATTGCCTCAGTCCCCTGGTACATGGCTTTAAATCCGGGTAAGGTTTGGCATTGGTTTGTGGGGTGGTCTTCCTCACAAATGAAGCATAGCTCTACTGAGTGCAATGGACACTCGTTCTTAGGGTGCATCCTCGTACATCTCAGATAGAAAATGGCCAAAGCCCTCTTAGCTTCCACTTTCTTTTGTTGGATTCAGAAAGTATCAAGTTGCATGTCAATGGTCTGTCTCATCTCACTTTTAAGGTCTTCCATCTGATTAGTAAACTCATGCTTTCAGAAGGTGGTACTAGCCGAAAGTGGATTCCCCCTACGTATTTTCTAGGCTGTCCTAGAATGGTTTCTAAACAGAGTCTTTATGTCCTCATAAGGTAGTTGGTGGATGTCCCCTCCAGCTAGCAAATGAAGGGTATCTAGAAGGTCTTCAGGCACTCCTCAGAGCAGAACCAACTTCATAGATTCAAGGTCAAGTGTGCACCTGGCCCGTTTATAACTAAGTTGGAACCTTTCCTTGTAGTCTTCTAAAGACTCATCATTTCCCATGGCCATTCGAAAGATCTCTCCCTTTGTTTCCTTTGACATACATTAGTCCCGGTATTTTTTGTTAAAGGCTTACTGCATCTAAGCCCAAGAGGTGATACTGTTTCCAGGTAACCCCATGAACCAACGCAGTGCTGCATCTTCAGGGTATAAGGAAAGAGTTTCAATTTTTGCTCATCTTCGGCATAGTCATAAGTTTGACAAAGGATAACAAAATAAAACAGGAAGGTATCGAGGTCTTCAGTGGTCAATCCATGGAAGTGAGGTAAGGCTGAGGGACTTATGTTTTTCATTTTCATGTCCCCATTGGTCTCTCGGATGGGAAATACACCTTCTATTCTCTCCTCATCTCCTATACCATTTATGAGATAAGGGTGTGAGGAGATCCAGGACTTGGTGGATGGAGTTGAGGAGTGGTGAGCATGGTTGGATTTGTTCAAGGAGGGGTAGAGCAATGTTGCATAAAAATATGGGAATTTAGGGCAAAGCGAGCAAATGTGGCAAACATAAGGGAAGAATCTAGGTTGGTGGATGGAGCAAGTGGGATTGATGGAGTATGCGCAGATAGAGAAGTTTTATAGGTGCTCTGCAAGTTATTCCTTCAAACAAAGACCTACAAAATCAAGGACCTAGCTACGTTAGCCTAATCTTACCTAGATAATAGCAAAGAAAATGAACAAAATTCTATTTGCAACAAAATCATGTGAAGTAACTATGCAACTAAGTAATCATAAACCTAAGCATGCAACCAAAACTGGTATCAACTTCTGCAAATGGGAATCTAACAGTAATAATTGCATGGTGAAGCAAATACAATGTTTTTGGTGGCAACAAGGTCACGTTGGCCCCAGCTCATGATTCCACTGAGGGGGAGGTGAGATCCAAGGTCCTTGATAGCATTTTTCTAACAATATTCCTTGTTATTAATCTATCAAATAAATCTGAACATGAAAAATCCTTTAACCATCAACTATGATCTAGGTAACCAAACAAGATTCTAATCTACTTAACAGAAACTATTTTGTAAAGACATAAAAATAAAATAACAGTACATGAAGGAATTCTTTGCACTTGGGTTGGGCCCAACCCCAAGTGCTATAGGCTCCTAAGAAGAACTCAGAATTGATGCCAAATAGATCTACTTTCCATTACTAAGAAATAACTATGTCACAAGAAAGTTATACAACAACAGCTACAAAATGAGCTGAGAAAATGACAACACTATAGTGCAAAATACAATAGTAAAAAAAGTAACCTACGAAGGCTAGAAGGCTTCCTATTTATGCCTACGAGGGTCTCCAACAACCCTCCTTAACGCAAGGGACTTAGCTGCTAAAACTGCCAGTGATCAGCCACTCCACACAAGATTGCTCGACCGCCCTTGGGAATCCTTTTTGGTGGCCTGCTAAACTCCCAGCTGAGGGGTAGATATTTCAAGGAAGGGCCTTTTAAGGTAGGAGACACCATTCCTACGAATCCTCACCCTTGTTCCTTCATTCTTTGCTATCATTTGGCTCATAATTTCTTGGCCTTGGTCCAAAATTTGTCCAAAAATCTGCATTAACAACATGTTATCCTTCTTGGTCAAGTAACTATCCTCATTCGTTCAACTAACATAAATATACTCCAAAAACATGCATAAACTATGAAAAATGGAGGATTGACAAAGAAGAATTAGGAAAAATAAGCCCAATAAGTTACCCAATTCTGGGGCTCATCAGGATTCTTGATCAAATCAATGGTGGAAACCCCGTGCATTCCATCGAATGACTAGCATTGCTCCATATGAATTTTCAGTCTCACACCACTGGGGTTTGGTGCTCATTCGACGCATTTGGCCTTGGCTCCCAGTTGAGGTTCTACTGTTCATGAATGCGCAAGCTAGGGTCTTTCCTGTACCATCTTATAGGGCAATCCTGGTGCCTCCTTATGGAGTTCAACAAATCTTTTCTTCAAGATAGGTCAGGATGTTTCCTGGTTCTTTTTTTTATTTCCAGTTTCATCTCAATCTACATTCTCCTATTATCTCATGAAACTATTACTAATTCCCTATCCGGCTCTCGCTATTGTAGTTTCTGTCGCACCATAAATATGAAACGTTGCCGATGGTGATGAGTCGGCTCCTTCTCCAGGCATGGCACGCATTGTTCCTCTCGGGTAAATATACTCTTTCGTATCCCCTTTTGATTTTGGACTGAGGTGGAAAAAGACCACTGGTTTTTCACGTGACTTCATGCACATTTCCTCTTGTCAGGTTGGGTTGCCAGTTTCCACTTTGGGAAGGGTTCCAATATGGCTCTTCTCTTTTGGAGGCTAGTCCCTATAGTTTACTACCCAGTAAAGGGTTTCATCTGCATGCGTTCTGTTTAGAGTTTACTATTTTAGTTTAGTCTTGTTTTCTAATTTTAGCATCTTACTCGCTTGTACAGAGGTCTTGTAAAATTATTATCCCGACACTGCCTCATCTTTAGGTTGTCTGATTCATGAACCATTATTTATCTCCCTGAACATGTATTGATAAGTTTTTTGACTTTTGGGTTGAGCGATAGCCCACTGCTCCCTTTTGCTATGAATATTTATTTATGAATTTTAACTTTGTGGACTATCATTTGTCTCCTAGACTTGTCTACGGATGATACTCCTATCTCTATTATGTTATATATATATTCATGTATGTTTACTCAGATGAATGTATGTACATATAATTTATCTGGTTTATTTTCACGCTGTGTTTGATTCTACACTGATTGGATATTGGATTCTTGTACTCGTCATATCTATATGCATTTCTGTGTTTGAAAACATTCTGGATAGTTTCAAAAACAGATGGGTAATTCCTTTTTGTCTTTACAGTTTACCACATCTCTGAATCCACGTAGATGAAACTATCAAGATGTTTGTATACTCGTTGAGAGGGTTTTTACTTTCAGGGTTCGTACTCTTCTCAGACTATAGGAAAGAGGCTCTTTTTGTTACACAACTTTTCTTTGCTTTCCTGACGAGAACCTCATTCCACGCCTAACCCTTTAGGGTGCACGAAGGTCTTGAGTTGGTGCTTTTAATAGCATTTTTCACCTTAGTTTTCAGTGTTGTCTTCGCTGGTTACCCTTACTATAACTGCATGGCTAGGTCCAACCTCAAATGGGAATCATGTTTGTCAAACATTCCAGCTAACCTCATCTTGTTTAGTAATTTCTCTTTTCTTCTTGTTTTATGAAAGAAACATTTCTTAGTTTTGTTTACCTTCGAGTATCGAGGAGTAACTATACTGTTTGATGGAAGTTGGGTAAATTCCATGGTTACCAAAAGATGAATATATTGTTAAGCTTGTTGTCTTGCGTTTTTTCTCCTAAATATGATTTAGACGAAAACTACCCGTTCCATAAAGGCATGCGGCTACAACTAAGGTGTACTTTTATGGTTAGATTTTCCTCAATTTTCCTACAGCGTGAATTCCCCAGAATTCGTCTAGGGTTTTCACCTCGTCTGCACAGACACACGTGCCTCAGCAGGGCGTTAGTCCCCTATAGTGTATTCATTTAAAGGAATATATGTATTTGTCATTTATGAATTATTTGTTTATTTTCCCCACCCACAGTCATTGTTTTTACCATAACATTTCCTCTTATTAAAGCTTTCCACTTGAAAACCCTCTAACAGAGTCTAATTAGATAACATAAAATAGATCCCTCTAAACAATTCTAACAAGATAACATTAAACAGTAAATGGAGCTCTTCGATAGCACAGTAACTAATGGTACAAGGTATCATAAATTACACTTACCTATTCCTGGTATGTTCAGTAATTTTGTTTCTCTGTATTAGAGCTGTGTGACCACTGGTCCTCTTCTTGTCTTCCTCTCATCCACGAGATTTGTCTGCACAACCAAATTTCCCCCCAAGCTTGTTTTCCAGACCACAACCTTCAACAAACCTTTCTACACTAAGTGCCAATGCTATTTGGTCACTACCAGACTTAGCATTCTTTTACCATTCTTCCCACATTTGTCCCAACAACATGGCCATTTTCCTCCCCCCCAACCTCCTTTTCCTTGGGTGGTTATGGTTGGGGGAGGCAGTTAGGGTTTTTCCCTTTATGCTGGAAACTGTTCTTTCTTTTTAAAAAAACTTCCCAATGAGAAGTTATAATATTTAATATTACTCGGTTAATGCTCAAACTCAGAGTTAACAATATTATTAAAACAAAAAATAATAACCTTGTCCAATGTATTTACCTACAGCGGTAATAAAATATTTACAAATTTTCCGGGGTCATTACATCTTCCCCCCTTGAGATTGGACATCGTCCCGCTGTCTTTCAGCCATGAACAACCCTCGATAGGTCCTTTTCATAAGTTATTCATCTTCCCAAGTGGCCTCATTAGGCCCAAAGTGCTGCCACTGCACTTTAACTTGGATAATATCCCGCTTCCGCAGCGTTACTTCTCTCCGGTCGAGGATGTTCAACGGTTCGACCTGGATTTCTCCTTCCAGTTCTACCTACACAAACAACATCCTAATTTAGTTTTTCCTTTCAGAATTCATGTAAGACTAACTACCGGATCGTTCCTTACCTGTATATCTTGCCAGCTAATTACATGCTTAGGATTGTAAACATATTTTTTTAATACGGAAACATGAGAAAAGTTGTGGACCCACATATGACTTGGCAAGGTGAGCTGGTACGCTGCCAGCCCAATTCTAGCCAAGATTTGAAAAGGTCCACAAAGTTGAGGTGCTAGCTTAGCGCACCCACTCCATTATAGAGTACTCTTTTTTTCTCCGATTCTTATGTACACATGGTCACCGACTTGATATTCCTTGAATCACCTCTTCCGATCAGCGAAGTTCTTTTGCCTATCATGTACTGCTTTTAGATTAGTACGTAATGTTTTGACCAGTTCTTCCATTTCCTTAAACATTTCTGGTCGAAGCATCAGCTTGTATTCTAGTCCACCCTAACTTGAGGTGGTGTGGCACTTTCGTCCGTATAATACTTCAAAGGGGATCATCTGCAATGATGTGTGATAACCATTATTGTATGCAAAATCCACCAAGTGTAGGTAATCCTCCCACTTATGGGGTTGCTGCATCACATATGCCCTTAACATGTCCTCCAACAGCTGATTCACCTATTCAGTTTGCCCATCCGTTTGTGGATGGTAAGCCATGTTAAAGTTCACCTGAGTTCCAAACTCCTCGAACAACATTTTCCAAAATACTGATGTAAATTTTTCATCATGATTTGAGATTATTACCTTTGGTAGCCCACGCAATCTGAATATATTTTGCATGAAAATATGGGCGACCTGCAGAGCTCTGCAAGTAGATTGTACCGGTATAAAATGTGCTGACTTACATAACTTGTCCACCACCACCATGATGGATTTGTTATTCTTCTTTGACTTAGGAAAACCTGTTATGAAATCCATCGAAATGGTCTCCCACTTCCATTCTTGGATGGTAATGGTTGTAATAAACCCGTAGGATGTTGGTGTTCTACTTTAATTTGCTGACATTCTAGACATCATGCCAAATAATCCGCCACATATTTCTTCATACCCAACCAATGATATTCTTTTCGAAGTGTAGTAATCATCTTTTGATATCTTGGGTGTCCAGCGTAATGAATCCTATGATACTCCTCCAATACTAGGCTTTTAATACTGTGTTGGTTGGGTGGGTACAACCTTCCCTTATAATACAACATTCCAGTAGCATCCAAAGCATATTCCGACTGTTTTTCCTTTCTGGTTGGTTGTTGTGCTTGCTGTTTTATTTGCTAATAAACAACATGCTGCTTGGCAGCCTTTTTAATGATTTCCCCGAAGGGACTTTTCCTTTCGCTGCAAGAAATCTCATACAAGTATTGCAACTTCCGACTCAAGGCATCCGCCACTCAATTCTCATTTCCTTTTAGATGCTTGATCTCAAATTCAAACCCACTTATGAATTCCACCCACCATGGTTGCCTTGCATTAAGAGTGCGCTAGCTAAAGTAATTTGTCAAACTTTGGTGATCTGTCAACAACATAAATTTTCTTCCCATAAGGTAATGTCGCGACATTTTCAGGGCGTGAATCATAGCTTCCAACTTTAAATCATAAGTAGAATATTTCTGCTCATGCTCTTTCAACTTTCTTGATTCGTAGGATATTACCTTCCCTTCCTACATTAGCACTCCTCCTACTCCTTCTTTACTTGTGTCTGTGCACACCACATAATCCTTGTTTGGGTCAGCAATGCTTAAAATAGGTGTGGTGGTGAGCAAATATTTAAGTTTCTCGAAACTTCTTTGACACTTAGGGGTCCATCTAAATGCTCTTCCCTTTTTTGTAAGGAAGTGATGGGATAAGCTACTCTCGAAAACCCCTCCACAAATCATTTGTAATAGCCTACTAACCCCATGAAGGATCGAATGTCTGCCACATCCTTGGGCACCGACCATTCCATTATAGTCCTTATTTTTTCGAGATCCACATCGATTCCTTCTTTAGTGATTATATGCCCCAAATATTACATTTATTCCATGAAGAAATCACATTTTCTAAATTTTTCATATAGTTTGTGTTCTTGAAGGGTTTGCAATACTAACCTGAGGTGTTCTTGGTGCTCCTCCATAGTTCGGGAATAAACCAGAATATCATCAATAAAATTCAACAAAAACTTATCCAAATACTGATGGAATACACTATTCATTAGAAACATAAAAGTTGCAGGGGCGTTGGTCAATCCAAAGGGTAACACCACAAACTCGTAATGATCGTACCTTGTTCTGAAGGTTGTCTTAGCTATGTCTTCCTCTTTAATTCTGATCTAGTGATACCCTGATCACAGATCGATCTTTGAGAAAAATGTTGCCCCTTTTACTTGATCAAACAGTTCATTGATGGGGGGTAAAGGATACTTATTTTTGACCTTCAATTTGTTCAGCTGATGATAATCCATACACATGCGAAGAGTTCCGTCTTTCTTCCTAACGAACAACACTAGGGCTCCCCAGGGTGACATGCTGGGGCGAATATACTTTTTGTCCAGCAACTCCTGCAATTGCATTTTTAACTCCGTTAATTCTAGTATGCTCATTTTTTAAGGTACTCAGGACACCAGGGCTACTCCTGGTACCAGTTTGATGGTAAAATCAATGTCCCTTTTAGGTGGTAGGCCCGGAATCTCTTTTGGGAATACATCAGCAAAATTCTGAATTATAGGAATTCTATCCAAAGCAGCTGTCTTATCTTTCGAGTTGGCATAACCCACCTAGATGGTATAAATCTGACATCCTTTCCTAATGCATTTTGCCAACTGGGACACTGTTATGGGTCGAATTTGCATTAGACGCTTAATTCCCTACATCTCCTACTTTATTCCAAGATCATCCTTATAACTGATAATATTGGTTTTACAGTTAATTATGGACTAGTGTTTCTCTAACCAGTCCATACCTATCAATATATCATATGAGCCAAGAGGAAGCACATTTAAATCTACTGTAACTGGTTATCCGACTATTTTTAAGGGGCGGCTTTTAACCTTAGCATTCACCCGTCTTTTTTCCCCTCTTGCTAGCTATACTAGCCAAGTGTCCTTAAATTTAACATGTTGCAGATTACAGTGGTCCACAATTCTAGGAATAATATAACTTAATGTTGCACCAGGGTCAATTAAAATAGTTATAGTGAGGTCTAAGAGTTTACCTTCAAATTCCACAATCGTCGGCTGGTACTCTGCTTGACGATCCTCAAGAGCAACATTAATCCTTGGTAGGATCCATCCTACATCGCCTACTGTAGACGCTTCATAGACTTGGGAAACTTGTTTGGTTCCTCTTCATTGAGGACAATTTTTCACGTAATGGGTTCCACCACAGCCCCAACATTGTGTTAGGATATTCCGACACGTAGGAATAGTTAAGTATAACTTGGTCTAGTATAAAGTTAGGTAAAGTGTGTTTCTTTACTATGTACATTTGTAACTTACAATCTGACGGTCACGATATGTAGTGATC